>JBBPCS010000283.1:7734954-7754354 GCA_037974645.1 Hollardia meadi
GCCTTTATGCAAACCAACCCCCCCCCCCCCCCCCCCTGCTGTCCTGATATCAATGAGGAGCTCATCCCACCATTGGGAAGCCTGGACAACAAACAGTCTGGATTTTGTTGAGTGGTAGCTCGGCCCTCTTCATAGTGAGAAAGTAGAAAGCTGTTTGGCAGTAGCAGTGTGTAACGTACAGATTGGGGTGGTATTGTTTGAATGACCGTGTCCCTGATGTAGGATGGGTCTGAGCCACTCATAGCACGGTAGGCAAGTCCCAGTAACTTGAGTCAGATTCAAGCAACCACCAGTGCAGGGTGAGGAGGAGTGTGGTAGAATTTGGGTAAGTTGAAGACTAGCTGGGCTGCCACATTCTGGATGAGCTGCAGAGGTTGGGTGGCACAGGCAGACAGACAGGAGAGAGCTACAGCAGTCTCAGCACAATATGACAAGCCTGGACCAGAACCTGCCACCAATCCTGGGTAAGAACGGATGTATCCTCCTGATCTTTTAGACAATTAATTTGCAGGAAGATGTTGTCACAGTGATATTGGCAGCAAAGAACAGCTGGTCACCCAGAATCTAACCCAGATTCCTGGCAGTCTGTGCCGGACACACCACAGAGTTCTCAATATAAATGAGAGGTCATGGACGTGAGATGCCTTCCCTGAAAGAAGAGTTGCTCGGTCTTGTCAAGGTTGAGTGTCATCTGCATAGCTGTGGTAGGAAAACCTGTGCAAGTGCATAACACAGCCAAGTGACTTTACTTTAGGTAGAATATGAACAGGGAGAATACAGAGCTTGAGACACTTGTTTTGAAAGGTGGAGAGAAGGATTTGGTGCTTAAATGCTTCTGAAAAGTCCAGCAGAATGATGATAGAGGAGAGGAAGGCTGCTCTAGCAGTGTGGAGTTCCTCAGTGATGACAAGGAGGGCAGTCTCAGTTGAATGGCCTGCCTTAAATCGAGACTGTCGGACATGCAACATGCAACATGCAAATTGTCGGACAAAAGTTTATCAATTATCTCAATACCTAAAAAACTATTGGTATTTGTAAAAAAAAAAGAAAAAAAAAGTTTATTTGAAAGGTTTATACCATGAAATCATGCCATAGTATTTTATTTTGAATTTATTATCATTTAAATACAGTTTTTAATAGTTATTTTAGTCTGTTCATTTGCATGGACGCCTGACATTTTGGAGGTTTCAGATGCCAAAACATAAAGAATATATATTATATCTACTGTACTGACAATGTATTAATAGAATAAAGTGTTAAATTAATCGATTAAATATTTCTAAAAGGAAATAATGGCCTCGTCTAAATATGCATGTCATGTCATTGACCCAATTAACATACAGACAATTTAACCAATTACAGATGTTGCCTGACTGGGGCTAATTTGAAGCTAGTGTCAGTGTTTATTTTGTTTGCTGTGGGAAAAAAACACTTCCATCTCAAAATTTCAATGCCTTAAGACAAACTGCAAGTGTAAGACACAAACTTGTCACCCTTTGACATTTATTTAATTATTTCTTTTCTTCAAAAGTATAAACACCTAATTAAAATCAAATAATATCAAAAGGATAATGTTGCCATGCTTTATTTATGCAAGAACATTGATAATTAAACTGATAAATCCATAATGTTATTGAAAAGTCAGATCTGTTATTATAGGCAATATAGGAAGATGGTAAAACAAAATGACTATGGTCAGTAAAGCCCACATGTTTGTGACAAACTATGGAGGGCAAGGAATAACTTTAAACCCAGTCCTTGACCAGTGTTGGATGCAGACCAAGTATTTATACTGTTGTATGTTAATTCTAAAGGAAACTTACTCTCCCATTGGCCAGGGTGGGCAGCAGCAAAGAGGAGGCAGGTGTTTCTGCTGCTCCTGGACCTCTAGCATCAACACCAGGCTGGGATACTGATTTTCCAGGTAGTTAAGCAAGAAGGTCATGAAGTTGTAGATGACATAGGCCTCATAGCACTCTCTGCATGTGTCCACGTAAATAGCTATAATGGGGTATTTTAATGCAATCCACTGTGAGATTTAAAAAAAAAAAAGAGAGAGAAGGATTACATGGAAAGTAAGGGTAACAAAACATAAAGGGATTCTTTCAATTGTATGTGTATATACAGTATAGGTTGCACAGTGGCTTTGATTAGAGAATACACAACTCACACTGTCCAAGCTGTAGATTGGGACCATCCATAATATCCTAATAAAATACACAATAAAAACACAGACGATGAGAAACTTTTCAGACTTTGTTCATGGATGACATGATTATCGATATCTTTACCTAATGATGGGTTTCTGAAGCTCCGGCTGAGTGTAGTGAACCAGATGCTGAAGGATGCCCCATAATGATATGGGTATGGTCATGAAGACAAATATCCCAGCAATGAACCATGCTTTTTTATTAGTGCTAACCTGTCATTACATGGAAAGAAACAGTCAACACAGTGAACATTAAACTTATATAGGCATTTAAGTTAGGGAAGCTAGCATTTTCGCTACCTATTTTCTCCCCTGAACATAAGATCAGCAATGGAAGCAGTGTTCAGATCCTTCACTCAAGTAAAATAGCAATACAACTTTATAAAACTAGTTCATTTCAAAAGTCCACATTTAAAGGAAAAGTACAAAAGTGTTATCAGCAAATTGTACTCAATGTATAAAAAGTAACAGTACTCATAATGCAGGATGGTCACTTTCATAGAGTTATATAAATATTATCTTATATAAATATTACTACGAATGCATGAATGCTTGAATAGTATTTTACATTTGGTCCAGGATAAGACTATGGGGCCATTATTGTAGCAAAACTGTGAGATGTTTTACAGCAAACTATGCATTAGATTTAAAAAGTTAATCATATATTTTGTACGTAATAAGTAACTAATGATGTAAGATAAATGCAGTGGAGTATAAAGTTGAACATTTCCCTCAGTAATGTAGAGAAGTATTAATACACTGAATGAATATAATGTTACTCAAGTAAAGAACAAGTATTGTTGTATTTAAGTACAGTCCTTGGGTACCAAATGTGCTTACTTACATTCAGCATTGTGTTAAACCAACAGGGCTGCCACAATCAATATTAAACAACTTGTCAATGAGCTTAATCAATTGTTCGAACTGACCTGTGACTCTTGCAGTTCCCAGATGCACAAGGGCAGGACGACTAATAGCAACAGTATATACAGCACAACGACCAGTGGCCGAATCCATCTTCTCCAGTTCCCACAGGAACAAGGCATCTTGACGAGAAGACGCTGAAAGGCCTTTGTAACTGGCCGCAGATTCAGTCACAACTCGTCTAACAAACAAACCGTCGACACATTCAACGCTAGCTTCGCATTGTTGCACTTTCAACGGCTCACTGCGACCTAAGACAACTTTTCAGTAGTGTAAATATACTTTGTCTCTTTCACTGTCACCTTTCATTCATGAGGGCAAAGGTGCTGGACAATTACAAGCTCATATGACTCGATTTTACCACACTAGATTGCTAAGGTTAGCTTGTCTTCTGTTTCGCCATGTAAACAAACAAAGCAGAGGATCCTGATCGCAACCGTTGAAAGTATGAATGTCTAACGCGATGAGATTAAAATTCCCGACAGATATATCAATCGACTCTTTAGATAAATGAACACTTAAAAGTCTTTGTAGTGAGTTTACGTTTGTAAAACTTTCCTAAGAAGTCCCCTAATTGTTGTTGAGTGTGTACTTCCTGTTGTTGGCTTCTCATGTAGTCCTGCCTACAATGTAGAATATGATTGGTGGTGTCGGAGATGTTAGCCAATCGATAAACAGAGTATGTGTGACGTCGGTTTTAGCCCGTTTGGTTGCTCTGCATTCTCGTTATGGTCTGCGCTTTCGCCAGCAGATGGCAATGTGAATTAACAATTAACAAGGAACTCGACGTAAAATTCATTGTTAGAAGCAGTAGTTGAAAAACGGCTGGTCACAATGTTCTGTCAAAATGTTCTTTCCATCATGTTCTTTCATAAACGGCTTTACAGATCTCATTCAGGCCAGCCAAATCTTATGAAGGTGTGACTTTTTGTTGGCTGTTAGGTAAGTGGTGGCACTATAGTTCTATTTGCAAGTAAATTGTTTTACCGCCATTTCAGTTGAAATGACAGGCCTGTAGAGGAATCCCTGCATCTTAAACTTTAGATTAATGATTTGTACTTCTGAAGAAAATAAATCTATTTATTATGTCTGACATCTCAATAAATATGTATACTTTAACACCCCACCCCCCCAAAAAGGAGGTGTTTGGATCAAAATTTCCATTATAGTTTCCATTTTTACAAGAGACTTGCAGATATTTGCATATTTGGACTAAAATACCAGGTATCAGAAAAATACATGCTATAATTCTGCTTCTCTTCCTTACATGAAGTTTTGTTTGCCCAAATGTTGTTTTCTGTTTCAAATTCCAGGAATAAGATCAGCAATTCTGAACTGAAATTGTGCACAGCCTATACTTTGTATCAGTAATAAGTGAATCTGTGAATTAAACATTAACCTCCACTGCATCCACATAGTCCTTCTCTACAGCAGACATTTTGACTTGTTGTAAAAGCACAGGAAGGTAACTGTATAGTATTCAAAATGGTTTTAATTTATTCAAATGTCCCAGCGAGCCATGACGCTGTGACAGTGAGCCAACATGCACAATACCAAGATGCTGAAGCCAAATGTCTGTAGTGAGAAAGGCCTAGGGCCAGACAACAAAGTATGCACCATATCCAAAATTGAAGAACGGCCATATCAGTCCAATACATCAGCAGGATAAAATCATTTATCACTGTTTTCATTTTAATTATGCCTTTTATTACGACATTTTAATGTCTTAAAAAATATTTTGATATTTTAAAAGAACTGTCCCTGTTTAAGATAAGTTAGTTTAATCTAATAAACAATTATGACAAGAAGTTTTAATGATGATTTTACATAAAATGGGGACCAGCTCAACCATGAGATCAACTGTCAGCAAAGTAACCATCATCCATTGTTCACTCTCTGTAGAAAAGTGTTTTTCTCAGAACTCCATCTATATTGTTAGTTGTTTTTTTAAAGTTATATTTATTGTTTACTCTAAATTCTGAAGTAACAAAGTCATCAAAAATACCCATCATACCTCCTTCTTACCTTTTGCTCTCTTGTACACGTGTATGTGCATATGCTTGAGTGTCTGTGTCTGTGTGTCTTCCTGTAAAATGAGGGGAGGCAGAACTTTCCTTTCTGTTGCACCATGTCTCCACTGCCCCACAGTCACAGAAATCACTGGTTGTAGCAGGACAGATTGTTCATGAATTTTGAATTGATCCTTTTGGCTTTTATGAATTAAAAATAGTCTGCAAGTCGTGCAAGCGAGTGCCATGGTGGATAGCTTGCAGGGATTGCCATGCAAAGTGGCATACAGGGTACAGCAGTGTAAGGGCAGGGTAGATAAACATGTGCTGTGTTTGATCAGGCCCAACACATAATTTAGAATAAAGGATATGGCGTCCATTATGTCTCACTGAATTATAGCCTTAACTATGTGTGTGAAGTAAGTTGTGCAGTTAAGCAGATAAGCAGACTGGAAAGGTCTGAGGAATAATGATAATCAATGCACAACAAAGGAGGAGACATACTGTCTGATTCCTGAGATATAATGTATCAGCCAAAGTGCACCTCCTTTGTCAGAGGAATACACAAGTCTGCAATTGTTCAACAATTACTTATTTATCTTAATACGTCTGCCAAAGGTCTTTGTGTCAGGAAATGTTCAGACTCACCGAGGGTGTTAATCTGTTTCTGAACAACAACATAAGTGACGAGTCAAAGACCTACTGATCATACGGCACGAACAGTAGTTATCTGAAAACTGGAGTTAGAGCTGTTTTTAAAGGATAAGCATGGTAATATTCTTTTTTCTTTTTTTTCAAATATCATGAAAAGACCAAAAACAAAACAAAGTATTGTCTGTAGTGTGATATACTGCAAAGCCTGATCTAACAAACTATTCACATCAATAAGCCACATGTTCCCACATTACCATGAATACAGATTATTTTGGGTCAATACCACTGTCATGTTGCCACTTATATATCCACCAGGACACCAAATCTTGGCCTGAAAATAGTCCCCAACATATAGATTATTTACTCCTGTTTGACTAAGGTTAATGCTAAATACAGACAGTGGTTCCCAAATTTCTGCACATCAAGGACCGCTAAACTGACACAAATTACACCAGGGACTCTCATTTGATAAGAAATTTGCTTTTAGATGTTTTATAATAATAATAATATATGAAACCCATGACCAAAATAATCACACATTCTATCATTGTGTTAGTTATGGATGGAATTGTCGTGAAAATAAATTATTTACCCCCTGAATGACCTCTGGGGTTCCACAGACCCCACTTTGAAAACCACTATTTAGCAAATTATTTAGCCTTTTTTTTAAAAGGTGAAAGTATGAAAGAGATGAAAGAGATGTAGTTTTGGCCTTTTCATGGGATTTGCTGACAATAGTGAAAATGTAGAATATTGCTTAAAGGAATAGTTCACCCAAAAATGAAGTCATTATTCACTCAAGTTTCTTCACAAAACATTTATGGAGCTTCACAGCAAGGTGACGCACGGTGGCGCAGTGGTAACGCTGGAGCCTCACAGCAAGAAGGTTCCTAGGTTCAATTCCCACCCAGGTTGCTGGAGGTGTGTGCCCAGGTGTGTGTGGTTCATGCATGTTCTGTTGCATGAACCCCCACTAAAAAACATGCAAGAACAATGAGCCCATCTGGCCTGCTCGTGCAGGAAGGGACAAGGAGGACGAATTCTGCGGCGCCATTAAGCATGTGTGTATGCTGTAGCGACAATTATGATGGGTTTGTTTGTTTTGTTTTCAAGACAGCAAATCTAAACAACTGAAGAGTGGATGGGAACTTGTTTTAAAACATAAATAAACAACAGAAAAAACGAAAACTTCACTGCACTGCACCACAGTGAAGATTTTGCCTTAAAAAAGGGTGTAAACAACATCTTTTCAAATCAATTTGGGATCTCGGGCCTTCCGGAGACTTGGATCACAACAGATGAGCTCTATGGAGTTGGTTGTTTTATAATGTTTTAAAACAAGTCCCCATCTACTTCAGTTGTTTAGGAGAATGCTATGAAGCTGTTTTGCTATGAAGCTCCAGAAATGTCTTGTGGATGACGAAAATTCACCTGGCTTTCCATCGGCATGAGCGTGAGTAGATAGAGACTGAATTTGAAACTTTGAGGCTTTTGAGGCTTTTGTTGCCTTAACTTTTGGACACCCAATTATACAACACCCATGCTGGCTACTCTCATTCATTCAGTCTCTACACACTACAGATTCCATCTACCTATTTGTTTGTAATTCTTCTTATCATTTTTTTTGAATTTACTTTTACTTTATTATTCAGCATGCGTCAATGTTATCATATTGTAAGTATCTAGTTATGAATAAGCACGAACAAAAACACTGAAGTTAAAATCATGCTTTCCTTTATTTCCTAACAGAGAATGAGAACAACTCTCCATTGTCTTTGCCATGAACACTGATTGGTCTGCAACGACCAAATATGAATAAGCCTTGCATGGAGGAGGATTTTGGGCCTTTGAGATTTTTTTATTTGTTTTTGAGCTTAATTCAATTCACTGCTGGCAAGAAACAAGGTTCCCACCAAATTCCACAGGGCGCCGTTTCACTCTCCCTCACCCTCCCTCACACCTGATTCTTCTCTGTCACTTCCCAGAAAAGCATGAAGATGTTCCAATATGTTTCATCCTAATAATGGAATTTTTTTGTTACTTTATCATTCTCTGCTCCATTAAACTGTGAAGCGTTATATCTTAGCAGCCAAAGTTTTGAGAAATTCTGTTTATTCAGGGTTGCTGGAGCCTGATCATAATATGATTTCATATGAGGAATATGGAGCAGCTTCATAAAGTTTATGACCTGGCTGAGACTTATCACCAACCCGCTGAAACAAATAATGTCCGATAAAGTCACTGCTACAATGTTCAGTTGGCCTTGGCTGTTTTTCAGCTTTGTGTAGGCTGTGGGATTACATGGCTCTGGTAACTGTCTCTTTTTGAGAGGTGGCTGGTTAAGTTAATGAGACTTTTGGTCACAAAAGTTGAAACTGAATTGTGAGAAGCTGCCACAGAAACTGGATACAACGCTTTATTTATTGAATAGACAAATATGTTTGTTACATTAAAAAAAAACAGTAATGTGTTTGTGCATTAAATCAAATGCAACTTACATTAATGTCCCGTTTTCAGCATATTCTTCTTATTTATGACTGTGACCATCGTTCATAAGCAATAGGCTAATCCTGCCACATAAAAGTTAACATATAACTAAAACACAGATGAGTAATGGTGAAACTTTGCTTTCCTCAATCCTCTTTTGGCAACACGGATGAGAGGTGAGTTTTACGTATCAAGTTCCCACCGTCCAAGCTGTTCACATCCTCTCCGCTCACATTAGCAACCCTCAGGGCTCAGCTGCCAAGCAGGTCACAATGTGCTTCAAATCACTCCCAGACGCAGATGAAAAACAGAAGGGGCCCCCTTGACTTCCTTGAGAAACCAATATTGGTATGATGGTGAAATAAAGCTCCTTGTTTCTTACAGTGGAGTTGGAAATTGATTTATTGGTATAAGCAGCAGCATTTACACGAGGTTAACATGTTAAATCCATGACAACAAACATGAGTTCCATTTTCTTACAGATTATTATGAATCGCTTCAAAGGATAGTGGTAAAAATAATACTGTTCAGATGCCTTGACAAGTGCGCGCAACACTCCAACTAAAGAAGTGCCAGAAATGATACATACAGCACTCACACACATGCTAACACACAGTCAAACACACACAAGTTTACAGGTATTCACACATCAAATATAAAGCAGTTTAGTTGTTTGGTAGATGAATATGGTATCCACATAAAAAGTATAGTTTGAATCATTTTTGGAAATGCCGAAATTTCTTTAGATGAGAAAATCAAGTGCTCTGTCCATTAAATATGAAGCTACAGCTAGCTCCTGGTTAGGTTAGCATAGCATAAATATGGGCAACAGGGAGAAACAGCTAGCTTGGCTCTGTCGGGATGCAACAAAATCTGTTGAATAGTGTTTATGGTATTGCAGTTTAGTTACAGCCAGCAGCCGGATATATATAGCCTACATATGAATATACAGTATTTTCCACAGCTTGTTAGCCGCACACTGTAGCTAACGTTGACTGGGTCTAGCCATTCAAATCTTATTTTAAATCTATCCGACTTCATCTAATCTCTGATCTTGAAAACGGAAATGGAGTGAAATGAGTCACTCTGATATCAGGCAATAGCTAACCACCAAAACCCACAAAATATCACCTTAACATTCCCATTTTCGTATGACAAACAGGAAAATATAGCATGTTAATTAGTCAGTTGTATACTGGCAGGTGGATTTTGTCACCTTCAGCTAGAGATAGGCATGCTGTTTCCTGTTTCCAGTCCAGCATCTCTGGCTGCCGCTAAATATTGATTGAACAGACATAAGAAAGGTGTCAGTCTTCTCATCTAACTCTTGGCAAGAGAGCCAATAAATACATGTGTCAAAATGTCAAACTATTCCTTTAATATTTGGAGCATTTACCACCACCATTATAAACTTCTTTGCCTCTGTCATTACACAGGTAATGTAGTCTGAGTAAAATACTTATTGTTACTGCAATATAACACTTTATAAAAGTGGACACTATATATATATATATAATGTAAATACTGTATGTATTCCATGGGTTTTACAAGCATAAAAGTCACAAATATTGTTGGTTATATCTGGTAAAATTCACAGCTTTTAGGAAAAAAGCTAATTCCTGTCCATGTCTATGTTGATATCAGACCTGTCATAATGCAGTAGCCTACTTCATCTTTATCATTTTGCTTTGCATGTGCTATGAAAATACAGAGTTGTACCTTATCCGCTCTAAAACCTACAACCCTGTACTTGATTTTGCGCCAGTGTATTTTGGCTTATTCTGGTACCGGACGTGTTTCTGTTGTGAAATCTTTTATTTTTTGGACCACTAACCAGAAATTTGGCGGTCTGTGAATCATTAAGCAGAAATTGTCTTTTTGTTCCGAGTCGTTTGCTCTCTTTTTGTTTTTTGTCAAGTTTTTGTCAAGAGTCAAACATGAAGCGAATCAACATTAAAAACATTGTAATTACACCACAAAGCAGCTCAAAGTATAATGAGTGTGAGTAAAATACACCGTACAACCACTCACATGTTTAATGGAAAAGTAGTTGTTACTCGACTCATTAACATGCTTTCCCGTTTTCCACTGTCGGTGAGTGGTGAACTCCTGAGGACAGCGCATACTCATCTCCCATCATTCCCTCTGACAGCAGGCAGTCTGCTTTTTCCTTCCTGTAGCTTTGTGTATCCTTCCCAGTAGTGGTGCCCTTTACAGGAATAGCACGCTCAGCCACTGATTGAGAGTAATTTATAGTCACTGTTCAGCTGCATCCTGTTAAAGAGTCCTCCTCCTTTCCCCTTTCTTCTCTCACACTACTGCGTCACTGTCCGTCGGTGTGGGAATACAAGAAGTTTGTTTTAGGAAGTTTCTCTTGTGGACAGGATCGGGCAACATCAGAGCACTGTGCACCAAATCAATGGTTTGTTCCTTTTCACTCCAGTTCCTAATCCATCTCTGCCAGGATCACGTTGTTCCAGTGGTCCTAAGGATGTGCATTTATTGTCTGAAAAAGTACTTTTTGATGGATATGGTGTGCATTAGTTGCATTTAAAAGCTGCTGGGTATATAGAAGAGCTTGAGTATATTCCTCTGGTGAGAGATTAGTCGCTGTCTTTCTTGATGCTGCGGTCAGTGTGGAGGTTGTTGGGCTCGGGGCTTTTACATTGAATACTGGTACCATTCATGGGTCCAATGCTGCTCAGCTGGTTGTCAGAGTAACACCAGCAGCACAAGCACGACTAAAAGAAAAAAAGAGAGAAAAAAAATTTAATTAAAAGGAATAGTGTAACACTTTAGGAAATGCACCTTTATTTTTATGCAGAGTTAGATGAGAACATTGATACCCCTCTTATATCTGTTAAATATGAAGCTACATGCAGCCAGGAAATCGTTAAAAATACACCTAAAATGGACAAATTAACACGCTATATCTCATTTTAATCCGTACAAAAGCCAAAGTCTAAAACTGACAAGATATGAATTTATGGGGGTTTTTATTCAGGGGTATTTCTTGGCTGAGAGCTTCATATTTAATTTAGTGGTATCAATCTTTTCATTTAACTCTCTGCTAGAAAGTAAAGTAAGTGTGTTTCCTAAAATGTCAAACTGTTATCTTAACATAGCAGTTTTTTTTGTAGTTTTTCCACATGTGTAGCTATTTGCTGGTCCACCTCCCTCCCATAACTCTGTTAACGTGCAAACTTGAGGAATGGTTTATCTCCCGCTCAGCTCCTTTTGACAGACGTACGCAGTGTGTGACCTCAGCCATACAAAGCAAATACATAAATCACTGGGCTGCTTTTACATGTTGCTCATGGAATGTCATTACCATCACAGCCTCTGTGTCATGGACAAAGGCATGAGTTCACTGTTTACGTTACTGACCAGACTAAATCTGAAGTGTGTGTGTGTGTGTGTGTGTGTGTGTGTGTGCGTGCGTGCGTGCGTGCGTGAGTGAGATAACGAGTGAGCAGTTCATCCATCTGTTGTAACGGGAAGTACTATACCTTGAAGCAGTTTTTAAACTTCTTGCTGACAAAGTACAGGATAATGGGGTTTATGCAGGAGTTGATTGTGGCAAGGTTGATGCTAAGATAATCCATGACCAACAGGAAACTGAAAATAGAAAAAAAGGCAGATTATCATTAATTTATTATGAACCAATGGGGCCATTTAAACTTTTTGGATGCAATTTAATGGTAAACATTCAGGTAAAATGAACCTTGTTTCCAACCAAACTTTTTTGAAAACAAGAATCACATTTTTCATGTTGACCAGGATGCATTTTTATAAAAGTCTATTCAGTGCTTCTTACAGATTATAAAGCCTAATTTTCACATTAAAATCACAGAACAACAGTGCCATGCTCTGTACATCTTAAGACCTTTAAGTGACTTTTGTGTACGAGGGTTGTTCTAATAACTCACTTGAGCAGCTCGCAGCGCATGTTGTCATTCTGGTAGTAAACCATCCTTTTAAGGATCCTGCTGAGGTGCAGCGGGAACCAGCAGAGGGCAAAGATAAGGACAAGGCAGAAGACGGCTTTGGCCACCTCCCTCCTCTGGACAGAGAAACAACAGATTTTGTTCCACCATTAGAGAGGAGATGACAGAGTTTGTGTAATGGAGGGGTTGAGCTTAAAATCATGCAATGAACACTGTTGACTGAGCCAATGTGGATTCATTGTTACTCTCACACACAAAAACTTGCGTCAGATGATAAAGCCATCTAAGAAATGCTGCTTTTAGTAAAAGAAACACTGAACCTTATGTAGGTTTGTTAGAGATTAAGGGCCTGTTACTGTATTATTATTCAGAAATATTGTCCAACCTGTTTGAGGTGCTCACTGAGGGCTATCCGAAGGCTGCCATTCCTGTGGTTGAGCATCTCGCATGTCATCAGCGTGTAGAACACAGCTGTGCAGGCCAGTGGCACACAAAAGTAGAAGCCAAACAGCCACCAGTCCTTTGCATTGCTATAGAACTACAAGTAAACAAGCACTTGTTAAAAAGTAAGTTACATTTAATACCTAAATTCAGAAAAACAAAAGCATGAATTATTAGTTTTTAAATTTTCCACTCTCACTCAACGCCACATCTTCCAAATAATGTGAAATATTGCTGTAAGAACTCCAATTATATCTTTCTGTTTATTTTATGTAATTTCCCATTTCTCACCTCCGCACCTCTATCTCTATCTATTTGTAGAGTGAGGATTTCTTTTAACATTTAACATCATGTGTGATGTTGTACACTACTCAGTAAAGCTGAACTGTTTTGACTTGAGCAGGTATGATCCTTGTAATGAGGATCTAAATGCTTTTGTAATTGAACCTGATTCAGGCCTAAATCACCACCAGACCACCCCTGTACTCCAGTGCAGTGAGTACATGTGCACTTTATGTAGTGTAGTATGTGTGAAAACAAACCACTTCTGGCCCATCTGGCTCTCTGTTGTTCCACCTCAACCTTATTACACAATTTCCAGGAAAAGCAAAAAGCAAAATTCAATTTAAACTTTGATCTTTTGTGCTGAGTACCGAAGAAGAAATATGTGCTACTTCACTGCTATCAAATAATGCTGTTTAGAAACTAAGTTTGCTCGGACCTCAGCACTGTATCGCTGATATCAGAGAGAGATTACTCTTCAGTTTTGAACATATGGAATAGATGTGCACATGTGGCTCAGCTTGAGGCCCCAGATTTCAGGTCTCTGTAATTGCACTTGGCCTGCAATCAATTATGTGCTCCTAGGATGTGAAAAAGGCCACAATCATAGGAGAAGACCAGGTTTATTTTTTAAAAGAGGTACTCCACTCAAAATATTTGAATTTGGAGCGATTAGCACATAAGAATCAGTAACCTGAAGTATCAGTGGGTTGGTATTCTAATTATCTTTTTAATTATTTATAACCCAAGCAGGAAATGTTGGTGATTTGTTTTATTGTTGTACTGATGCTCTAAAAATATATTCCACTGAAGTTGCGCTTTCACTTTAAGTAGTCCTCCTGCAGGTGGGTTTCCTATCTCTTTAGTCCACTAATGTTTTGTCTCTTCGATGCACAATGTGAATTCCTTTTCTGCATGTGTATCTTGACACAGTGTACCATACAGCACATCGTGGCCTTAATACAAGTAAAACAGTGGCGCACAAAGCCACAAATGATAAGAAGAGGATGACAGCGTACCATCATGAAGTCACCCCGGGGGTTAAGCATGCAGGTGCGTATGGTTTGGTTCCTGTAGTCGAAGCTGACCATGTCGAAGCCGATAGCCTCCGGTACAGCCAGGAAGAATGCCAGCACCCAAATAGACACAATCTCAATGACTGTCAACAGAGGGATGCCCACTCCCTGAACTCTGCTCCAGGATGCCACAGCCCTGTACCTGTGAAGGACAGACACTCACTAAGGGTCCAGGCATATCATGTCAATATGTTAAATTGATTATTATGATTAGGGGCAGCATTATGATATAGCACTTCTAAGATACACATTAAAAAAATTCTATATAAAATAAATAAATATAATGTAAAATAAATGCAACACAATTATCATAATTTGAAAAAAAAAATGAATTGAAACAGGGCTGAAGCGGTTCAGTCACTGCTCCATTATTACATAGAAATCAGTAAAGTCATCGTGTTCTCTCCTGACTGACAAAGCTAACAACATTTTCTTTATGCATGGCAGCACACCAAACACAACAAACTGCTCAGTCAGCAAAGAATATCAAAATGTTAAGAATTGATGAGGAGAGATGATCAATTGTTTATTTTAAATATCTAATATTTATATTTTTGTGAAGCCTCCAAACAGACTGGCCCATGTTGGCAGAGAGGTCTGTCTGTTGGCTTGTGTTTCCTGTGCACTGAATACTTGTTTACTTGTTTGTTTCATTAATGGAAACCACTTGTCGAAATGTTTTAGTAAAATCCTGCATCAAGATTTTATGGCAAAAACAATATATTTTTCATGACACATTTGAATTTCTCTGTTGAACAACATGGCGGCATTTATATTTTACTAAGTGGTAATGTATCCACCTTTTTCTCTTCCTCCAACATTGAAAAGATGCAAAAGACCCTCTTTCATAACGTGCACGCACATGCACACACTCACACACACACACACACACGCACACTCGCACACGCACACACACAAAGATATGCTACACATTTCCTGGAAACAAATAGAGAGCATCTGCTCTTGAACACAACTGTACAGCACTGCAGCCTGTCTTTTTTTTTTTTTTTTTTTTAATAATAGAGGTCATTAAATATGTCTGCCTAGTTGAACCTTGTAGCTCAGAGCAGGCATTCATACCTCTTAAATCTCAAAAGTTGAGTCTATAGTGAGCCAAAAGTGAGATGACACTGAGCTGCAGCACTTCATGATAATCATTAATTTATAGGGCATTTCTTTTGAGGCACTATTGTTAGTATACTTGTTCCCCAGATAGAGTTTTTGATATTAACAGAGAGTTTACAGTGCCTATATCATGCACTTAAAGTTTCCTGTAAAATAAATAGCTCCAGATAGTTCCATGAAAGAAGTAAAGAGCATCTCATATAAGAGCTCATCACAAAAAGTTTTGAACACTGAGGCAACATATAGACGAGCCGAGAGATAAATACCATCCCAGTACTAACCAAATCTTCATGTCATTAAACTGGAACCAAATCAAAGTAGTAATATATTTTTGAAACCAAATCGAATTGGTTTAATATTATTTCCAATGATTTGCCTGCCTCCTCAAATGTTGTGCAATAGTATCTGCTTTTCCAGCTATGAAAAAAAGACAAAAAACTTTATACCTTTTTTCAAGTTATAAAAGCTTCTTAATGAGAATGAGAATAGTGTCTGTGGGCCATCACATGTCAAAGATTGATGTGACTTAATAAAGCAGTGTGGAGTCTGAAAGCACTGACCTGTCCACGCTGAGGGCGCAAAGGTTGAGAACAGTGATGCCCACAGAGGCTTTCTGCAGGAAGGGCACCATCTTACACAGACAGAGGCCGACAATACTGTTGTCAAAAGGCCAGTGTGACGCCAGGAGCTGGTGGAAGAAGCACATACAATAACTGTCACATAGACACTAAAAGGAAGGAAATCACTTTTTTTTTTTTAGCATGGATTGTTAAACATTTATCACATGCACATAATTTGTCATTAAACACTGTTTGGTTTAGTTAATATATCAGTACAAAGTTAATGATTTTAATGAAGTAATTTGTCTTATGAGTCATAAGGGAGCTATTAATTCTCACTTTTGTGACTAAATTAATACTGACCATCTTTAAAATCTATGTAAGGCATTTTTTCTGCAGGTCGAGGCACATCAAAGACCTCTCAACGCTGGATTAAGTTTAGTCTGACACAGAACACAGAGAATTCAACAGCTGATAAAATGTTGCACAATTGTCCTGCAAACAGAAAAAACCCCCAAAAAACTATGTCATCACTATCTCAGAGGCACTTCCACAACCTCTAATAATATTTATTCCTCTGGGAAAATGAGTCAAGGCCATGTTGAGAACTTTGTTTCCATCAAAGTGGTCTTGACACTTTTCCTTCAATACAATATAACCTGCGTTAAAAACACGTTTTTCAAAGCTGAAGCGAAAGGAAGAAGTTCATGGTGCTTCCTGGCCTTATTGTTTTTCCTTGTGCCGTTTAAGTTTCCCAGGAGCACAGAAGCGCAGCCTAGAGGAAAGGAGCCCACGTTACTGTTTTTAGTGTATAAGTGGCTGATTATTTTGGGAAACACTGTCGCAGGCCCAAGGAAGTGAACAAGGGGCTTCAACATGGTTTCAGCATTGTAGACGCGGCTCTTTCTTTGTTTATGCTTAAACTGTTCCCCTCTTAAGATTTCTGTTTCCTTTTTGCACATGTGAAGAAAACAAAGTCACTGTGCCCTCAAAGTCCCAAGTTAATTCTAACCAGGTGGCTTCCTCATTTTTCACTCGTAAAATGGCGTCCCATAATGCACTAGGAAGATCGGGCTGACTGATCACTCCATTTTTCCATCATTCTTAATCATTGTACACAGTATGACACTATTTACCGATGAAAATCAACCCAAGACAGGAGTCCTAGACATAATCCATCATCATTGAACGCTTCATATTTTAAAGGCCTGAAAATCAAAGCACAAAAGTGAAACCAGCTATTGCTCTCAGCCTGATTAAAAGGTCTGCTATACACAGTGATAATCATTAAACGTCTAAATTGATGTTTTTAGTGTTTTTTGATACTGTTAAAAGTTTATATCAGTACCGTTAATAAACACACAAATAAAATAAAACTGATTTGTTTTAATTATGACCAGCTGAGAAACATAAAAAAATAAGATTTTTATTTACACTACAGTATTAGTGAAACTTTTTGCGCTGATATTTATTTGGAAAAAACATTATTGATGGGACTTTGATGAAGAACTGAGTTCAAATCTCCAGAAGTGATTTATCACTTGAGTTCTTTTTTGGGCGAAAATAAAACCTTTAAGATAAGGATCAGTGACGAATGTCTCAGGTCAATATAAGGTCACAAGCATGTGACTAGAGCCTGATTCCCATGTTTATTTAAGCCAGCTCCTCTCAACACTAATCTGCCCACACGAGGAAGATAACGACGTCGGACTGATTGCACTTTCCCGTCTATTTGCACACTCCCTTACACCCCACCTTTTCCCATCTGTAATATTCCCCTTTATCTCTGTGTGTCACCTCCATTGTTGCTACATTTCATCATATCACCACAGAGACTCAGGAGCTGCGCGTTGAAAATAAAAATAAACATGCACCAACAGAGTGAAAAATGTACCTTGTATACATTGATTGGTATATCAATGATTATGTAGATTAGGTCCCCCAGTGCCAGACTGGCAATGAGGGCGTTGGGCCCGTTCCTCATGCACTTGTGTTGGTATATAATCCTCAGCAAGGTGGCGTTGCCGACCAGACCGACCACAAACACTAAAGTGGAAATTATGGTGTTGATGTACTTAAAATAGGTCTTAATGGAGGTAGTTACAAGGCACATTGGAGGTGGGACTGGCCTTTTTATGACAGTTTCATTTGCAAATCCCACAGCTTGTGCATCAGGCCTGGGCCTACTGGGACTAATGGTGCTGTAGAAATACGGAGACTGGAGGGTGGAGTGGACAAGCACGTCCGGGAGAGGGTCCACCACTGCTTCAGCTCTGTTTATCTGGCACATTCCCCTGGCTGCCATACAGGCCATTAGCACCAACATATGCACAGCTGGGGTGCCCATTATTGAACACGTTCGGCGCTTTGATTTCACTGATTAAAAGACAGTCCCAGGATATCGCTGATGAGAAAAGGAAACAAAAAAACAAAAAGGAAGATTTGGTTATTTCTCAGACAACACATTTAGAAAAAAAAACACAAGCAGCGTCACTCACTATTTCACACTTTATATCTGACCGAGGTGCAATATTATATGTCAGTTACGAGAAAGTTAAACAGCTTTATTGTCCTCTCCAAAGCTGTGAGGGAGTTGTACAACTTCTTCAAGACTTCAAAAAGGTTTTGCCAAGGGGGCACAGATGGGAGATGCCAAGAATTGTTACAGTCAGACAGTTATGGATGAGGCATCAGCAGAGCGCATTGGGCATCTCGTTTGCTCTCAGTCGTTCCTGGGAGAAGGAGCTGTCGGTTATCTCTTTGTGTCAATAATGTTGCAGCTACACGGTGAGAGTTTACGTCTTCTTGGGCTGTTTTCACAGTGAGCCCCTTGCGTAGGTTTGCAAGTGAATGATTTCCTCACTTTTGCATTCTCGCTCTGTTTCTAATTTAGGTTTAAACATGTGGTTACAAAACAAAGAGCTTTTTTTTAAACATGGAAGAAGTGCTGCAGGGGCTGATTTCCATTCAGTTTTCAAAGCATGTATTACCAGAATCTGAAAATCTAAAGCATAGCTATGTCTTGGATTCCCTTCTGAATCTTTTGGTTCTTTACTTAATTTACTGTTTTAAGTATATAGATATCTTCACCTTTACAGCTTCTTCACGGGATTAAAAAAATGAGACTGATTCATTCCTAAAAACTCCTGATAAAGAGCAGGTAAAGTTTCAAACTGTCAGATCGATAGTGAAGCCTGTTTCATCATGTCACAGCACAGGCAACTCTTATAGCCCAGAGTTCTTCCTGTTCAAAGTCCCAGCTGTCACCAAGTACACAAAAAACTATTTAGCAGCCAGCCCTTCAAGTAGCATCACAGTTTAGCATCAGCATGACACTGCTGGGATCTGTGACAGCACGCAAACTGATCTATCCATAAATAATAAATACGTTTGGTTTTCACCTACCTCTTCTAAAATGTCTGCCTGGCCCCCTTGGAAACCGTCAGGCAAACTTTCGGCTGAAGCCCCCAGACATCTGTATCACATCACATGAGTAATTAACACACTATCAAAGCCGCACCGTATCCCACTTGGTTTGAGCAATGCACCCGTCTGCTCTGAGGTGCCTTCGCATTATGGCTCTGAGTTTCCTGTGGAGACTTTGCAGTATGTCTGAGTGTGTGTGTGTGTGTGTGTGTGTGTGTGTGTGTGTGTGTGTGTGTGTGTGTGTGTGTGTGTGTGTGTGT
>JBBPCS010000283.1:7756896-7770535 GCA_037974645.1 Hollardia meadi
GCAGGCAGAGTGGAGCAGAGGTGAGGTGAGTGGAAAATTACCAGGGCAGCAGGTAAGGGTGAGAGCAGATTGTGACAAAACCAAGTTCTAAAAAAAAAAAAAAAAAATCTCCTAATTAATTGTTAAAAATGGGAAAATAGGAATATTGATATTAAGCAGCCTGGTCTCAAACACGACAATACAACAACACGAAAAAGTCATTTTGTGTTATAGCAATGCATTTTTTGCTTTACACGTATCATTTAACAAACAAATTGGAGGCCAATGGTATTTTCATGAACTGTCATATATTCAACATTTCATAACGTTCTTTGAAATATGTCAAAAACATACACTCAAACTAACATTTGATGTTAACATTTAATGTAAACTTTTGGTAATACATTGATGAAAACAAAAGGCTAATCCCAGCAGCAATACATTTCTGCCAAATTATATTTAGCAAATGTAAAAAAATTTTTACATAGGAGAAACTCTTAGTATATTCAGAAGTGCGCAGTGTTCTTGTTTAAAGGTTATTGTGATTACATTTTTGGAAAACTTCAATTATGTGTTCTGTGCTTAGCACAAACATTGGAAGCAGGCTAGGCTAAAAGCCTAACTCTGTCAAAGCTGTCCTCAAAGCTGTCCTATTCCATTTTCTATAGTGTGTATTAACATTGTGAAAATATAAATAATGTAATTGTGGTTGAATTAGCAGTTGTCAGTGCTATTTATTGTTACTATCGTAGATTTTCCTGTCTTGGTGAAAGCTAGCTGTTTCCTGTAGCTTCCACTCTTTGTACTATGCTAGGCTAAATGCCAGGTGGATCACTCTCTCACTAATATTAAATTAAATGCTGATTTTGTCATCTAAGTCTGGATTAGGGAGCAAGCATAAAAATATTCCTTTAATTCAATGTTACCTGATTATCGATGACATTCAGATAATTGCTATAGTAGCAGCAACAGGCTTTACAGGTATCAACCAGAGAAATGTTATGCAGAATTATCATATTACCAAATTATTATGTAACAGTATGGGAAGAACACCAATTAATAACTGAAAAGTGTAAAGATGATTGTAAAACCAAACCATACTTTAAACGATCACTTGCTATTAATTTTCAAAGCTATACAGATCCAACGCTTGTAACATTCACGTGCTAAACACACAGCTCTCAGACGACAGGGTAACTGATAGCACAGTCTTTGACATGGTACTTACAGCCCGGACACATTCCTGCTTACAGTCTGGCTCTTGTCGAACAGAACCTAAATGTGCTGATAAATGCAAGAGTCTGAGCCCATCGTACTTTGCTCTCCCCTATCAGAAAGCCCATGAGTGCATGCTCAAAATGTCTGGGACGTAATCATAACTCCATGTCTGTTAGACTGTTTCGCATACAAATCAGCTTTTGTGCTGTGGTATTTTTCAAACACAGATATCTGTGTGTGTATTCTGTATAAATGTCTAATTAGTGTGTAGATATAATGTTGTGTTGTGCATGTCTCACCAAAATATCAACTTCCCACTGAAGTTGTAATCAATACTTTGCAGTCTTTAACTCCAGGTAGGTTACATTTGAAAAAAAACAAACATCTGTGGGCAATTTGAACATGACATGCTACTTGTAAACACAGCTGGGAAGACCAAATGGCTAAAACTGAGGGTAACAAACCTCAGTCAAGCAAGACGGATGGGGTTTCCTTGTTGAACTTCCAGATGTTTCTCAGTTTGACTTTGTTTGGTACCTGATGAAGATCTGGTAGGCTTATCATACAACAGTTTTACTGTATTCTTCCATATAATTGCATCCATGTGCCTGGTAGGAGCAATCTTTTTAGGAAAGTATTTTTTAGCAGAAAAGTACCTGTTGTGGAGAATAAACATGAATCTGGGATGAAATGGGCTACCAGTGGCTGAGAGATTCACAAAATGCATTCTTGTATGTCACTGGCTGCTAAGTTGACTGTTGTTGTCTGTCAAGAGGTGCCCTCCTGTCCACCAATGCTCTGCATGCTTTCCTCTCAGTCTGTTCCCAACTGACCATCATATCCAGTTGCTATTTTGATTGGACCAACCTCCCACCCTACCCCCCTCCTCTCTCCAGAACACTTAATCCCTGGACTTATTTCCCTTGATTGCTAGCAGTGTTTTTTCTGCTTTGATGTATGGGCATTTGGCCCATTTATATTCATCTCTTAGACGGCCTTATGAAACTACTAAATGTGATGCTTTCTCTTTATTTGAATACTTAACATTTATAAAAGCTAATGAACTGGGATTTGCGTGCAAAGGTCATGTTGTGCAAAACATTTTAAGATAAGAGTCAAAAGAATTAAATGTAACTAATGGGGCCTCACCAAAAGCAACTTTTATTTTTGCTTCATGACTACATGGTAATATGGGATACTTCTAGGACCTCAAATCATGATTACCTAACTTTTGAAGCAGAACGGACAGTGCTGTGGTTCACTCTGATACTCTTTTGCACATCGGCCAAAATGCTCTGTGCTGACAATTTCACACAAAGGGTGCAGTTACACATAATGATGAGCTACAAGTAACTGCCAGAAACCCTGCCACTGCAGTCCCACACAAAGGTTATTACACTTCTATTTTTATGTTCCAATGAGTTAATAACAATTAAGCTTATTTAGGCAAAGTATATTTTTAATGCATGCACAGACGTGTGCTTATTGTATGACTTGCACCTGTCAGACACACAAATTGGAAGCTGTGCTGGGCTATTAGTGAAAATTTGTTTCAATTTGCATATTTTATTTTACTCACACAACTTGTAGAATGCATCTAAAAGATTTAAAAGATAAGGTTTGCGATGTTCTATATTTTTGTAATTGTTAACAAACCCCATTAAAAGACCAAAACCACCAATGAATTGATCCTGATAACAAGTACTGACAGTGTACACAATGCCACTTTGCGCCATAGAGCTTCTTTGTTTTCCAAAAACTCATCAGTAAGCCACACAATTCCACTGGCTGACATTTTCTGCAATTAAAATGAACATAGGCACTATAATTTATTTTGAGTTGATAACTTCATACACATATATGCTGCTGTTGTAAACACCAGAGCACCATGTGTATTTTAATCCATAGCTGAATATAGCCTCCCAAAAATGCATTATTTACTCCTGTTTGAGTAATATTTGCTAAAAACTACAGTGCCCAGCTGTAAACTACTCTTTTTCTTGTCTTGAGCAGGAACCAATGGGCTTGAGCGCCACAGACAGGGTAGAGAAATCAGACAGTATTGATAAATGGAATAAAATGTTGATGGTTTGTAGCACTGTAGCACAGCTAATCCATATCCATCACAGTTTTCTTGATGAAAACACCAGATATAAATACACATACTGTAATATGATGATAATCAGTGTTTTTAGATGTTTATTGACGTCTCATGTCATCATGTTGCCAAACAGCTGCAGTATTGCAGACTGTGGTTATCTCATAAGACCTTCATGCCTGACACATTACCTTTCATGGTTTTATTTTGTTTGTCTTCTGTGTTGATTAACGGACCAGAGGGGTTTCCTGGCCTCATCTGGCCCTTCATACTGTATGACCTCCTCCTGAGTTTTTCTCCTCCAGCAGACAGGGCAGCAACTCCCCAGACCTTATTGTTCTCCCTTGTGTGTATGAATAACAGACAAAGAGAAGGGGTTGTCAAAGGTTAGAGGAGAGAAGACACCATCTGGCAGTGATTAAGTCTCTGATGACAGGCTGAGATGTCATGTGCCTGAATGTGTATTTTTTATTTGTACAGAATATCTTGTAATGTTTTGTTTTAGTTTTTTTCTGATAATGAATAAAGGCCTGTGCTGAAAGAAATGGCGTTTAGTTGTAAACATTTACACACAATGACTTTACAAACTGACAATCACATTTTTCTTAATAACCTGCACTTTAATAAGTAAGCATGAGGCGAGAAAACAGGTGATGCTAAAGTACATCTACAACACTAAAGAAATGATAATACCTTAAATGGATAATCACACTGAATTGCTGTGATCACTGTGATTCATGGGATAAGCATATCTAAGCACCACTCAGATCACCTATAGCCTCAAGCACTAACCTGACCTTTGACTTGTAGAATGGGCCCCTCATTCGGCCCTGAGGGTCAAAGGATAGTTAGAGGCCCACCTGTGTAGACAATTAAAAGAGAAAGCCTGTTTTCAAACCGAAACACTGAAAAGATAATTTTAACATGCAGCAGCAGCAGCAGCTTGGGAATAATTGTTTAGGCCTATATATCTACATAATTCAGTGGTAATACTTTACAGTATGATACTTTCAAATGGTGTAATAGTATCTATATTATCATTATTATTGTTATTATTATTATTATTAACATTAGTGCACTTACTGCAGATATGTTTTACCTATCTGCAGTAAGTGGTTATAATGTGTAATAAAATCTTTTGCATTGCCAGATTATGAAATCACTTTTGAAATAAGGCCACACTGCAAAGAATCAGGTTTTACTAACCTTAAAATGTTTGAATATTAATGACTTCCCAACATTATTGCAAACCTGTTGGAGTGTCTATTCGACAGTTTGAAGTGTTAGAACATCTTTAATAATGAGCTGTATGTTTACTACTTCACAATAAACCACCAAGACTGTGATTATAAATGGTTATAAGTTATTTATTGTTTTTTTTAAAATCTGGATCATGTACATTTAAAGCAGAAATAATGGATTTTTTTGGCTAATAAATGACTTTATGTCCAATGTTCAGTTTTTAGCTCTGCTTTGGCTTCCCCCATAAGGGGAAATGTCTAACTCTTTAGCTAAATTCTCCACTAGGTCTAGTTGCTAACTTTGCCTGTCTGCAGTTTGGTACTTGTAGTGTACAGTGGGTTTATCCGAGCTTTTTCAGCTGTCTGCAGCTGCTAGAGACGACACTGATGAGAGTGAATCCAAACATTTAGGTTGTGGGATGGAAAACCAACAAAATGAGCTGAAAGGCTAAAACACTTTCTTGTACTAAAGAGACCTGTGAGGTTGATCATTTTATGTGTTCATCACTATGTTACACATAGTCATTTCTTCCATTGTATACTGTTTATACAGAGTAAAACTATTGATACGTGCAGCCTTGCCACAACGACAATAACACACTATTACCAACCAGTGGGGTTTCCCCTGTTACTGCAATATGGACTCACAGTATGGCAACCCATTCACGCATTGTAACAGCTTATTATGATTGCTCTGTGTAGGATTTATAAATGATTTATTATCCTTTAAATGAATCATTAGTGGCAAATTATGATCCTTTTATAAGACATTGCTGATTCTAAAAATTGTACTTATTCACAGACTTGTAGTAGTGATAATGAACTTTCTATACATTTTGTGTCCACTGTTTTCATGCCCTATCAGAAGAGTTGTTCCTTTCTTCTTTACTTATCTCCCATGCGATCAGTTTCAGTGTGGAGAGAGTAATACTCATTGGCTGGTGTTTCCTGTGTTTTATGATCAAAGCTGAGGAAATGGGCACTGCCAGGCATGCCAGGGCAGGGCTACCAAGTTACTGACGGTATGTTTGGAGATACGGGTTATTAACTGCAGACTCCATGTTTTTATATTGCTGTGTTGTTTTTGCTGGATGTGTTTCTCTGAGAGATGTTTGTTGAGGTCACTGGGTTGATACAGGCTAATGATGGATGTGTAAGTGTATACGGCTTAAACCGTGCACTTATGTGTGAAAGCATAGGATATTTCGAGAGAAATTATGAACAACAAAAAACAAACAAATTGCTTGCAAACAGATAGGCTCGATAGATGACCATATCATATAATATATTCAAAGGTATGTGCAAATGTACAGTTTCATTAACCTAATGGCATTTGAGAGAATTTGTTTATTTCTTCACTGAGTCCTTCTCTAAAATGTTATAAAACATGCTACGATAGTGAGGTCCAGTCTAAATTCCAAAATTACACAATAGTCTGACTGTAGCAAGTTTGAGAAATGTTTGTTTTTCAGTGAAAACCATGAGCATGTCTTGACATCAGCACCGTTATCATTTCCTGTGCTTGTTTACACTGAATATCCTTCCAGAAAACAGGGCTGCTGTTTGTGAATCATAAATGTGAAAGACTTTCAAAATGTCTGTTAACGGCCTATATTTTATACATGTTGTGCCAAGACATAACCCTTTTATTAGATCCTCACCTATAGTTAATTTAGCATATAGTATAATGTATGCACCAAAGCTCATATTACAAATCATGATTGTTCCCTTTGTGTATCATCATTAACAATAATTCCTACCTTTAAAGCCATTTCTTGCGGGATGTAAACAGTGAGAAGTTTATAGTTACTAATGACATTGTATTCTTAATGTACTAAATGCAGGATTTCTGAAAACATCAAACCCTTATATACACAATCCTGTGACAACAAACAATCTAGTACATCGAGAGTACCTGGAGCAAGCAGTCACATAATAACTTCCCCTAATTGTTCTCTGTAGGTCTGGTTTACAACCGACATCATACTCCTCAAAGATACTGTTATCCTCATAAAGCTCTCATGTTACATATATTCTCAGAATACAATTTGATTATATCTATTCTTGTTGAACTAAGAACATCAAAAAATCCATACAATGGCTAAAGTCCTTCATATCGAACAAACAGCACAGACATCATAAACAACAAGAAGCCAAGCTGGATCAATGCTTTGGAAGCCATTTCACCACATGTTTATTGCCATATAAAGTATGATGTCATATATTTATTGTTTATTGGTGAAACCGGGTGAAATATGTTAAGGTGCATGAGGTCATGAGGTAGAGATCAGTGGAACAGCATGCGAGGCTTCCTGTGGTTAGGGACCCTCAGAGGAGAGTGGATTACATGTTTAGATGTCTCAGATCACAGTACAGCCTACAGCCATACCTCCACTTCCATCTGGTGTTGTAGCCATGGCGGCCAGGCTAATGACCCAGGCCTGCTGGCTCTCTGCGCAAATGGGCAGGTCATCAATACGTCTAACGTGAGGATGGACTTGAAGCTCCAAAATCAGCAGGTGGTCCACTGGTCCATTTTCAGAACATTTCACACAATCATGGAACCCTAACATATTTACTTAAAATACCTTTACTTTTTATGAATAATCTTAGCACTTTTACAAAGTTTGTGTATGATTATGACTAAAGTTCTTACTTTATGGTGTATTGAACAAATCTATTTGTACAATAATGAATGGTCGTCTACTCTGGTTTACAAACCATACATTGCATTGAAACTGTGTAAAGGGTACCAAATAGCCCACTCCTCCCTGCTGTCTCTAGAGGTTGTTTTATTTCTTGTTATGTGCTCAGTTTTTGACTCAGTCGATTGCAATTGAAATGCTCATTATCTTCATATAAATTTGTTTAAATTTCAGATTTAGCTCTTGATAGGTTCACAAAAGGTTTTGCTCTTCTTTCCTGCGGTGTTCCTCAGGGGTGAATTCCAGGTCCATTATTTTCAGTTTACTTTATGTACTGTGATTTTTTTAAGCTTCCAAAACACAATCCACCAGCTCCAAGCACCTCTTGATATTTGCCTACATTTCTGGCATCTAATTTAAGCTATCATTTGATTACCAGACCTGTGTAACTCTCATTACTCATATACTTCACTTTATTCAGAAAGCAGATGAAAAGCTATTTTCCACCTCCAACTGGTACAAAATCTTGCTGCCTTACTCTTAACCAAATCTCATCAACATTCAAACTCACCAGAGGTAAGATGAACTTCTCAGCGACTCTCAGGGACCCTATTGATGAAAATCAACTTAATCCATTAGGCAATTTTAATTTAAGTCAATACAACTCTTAAGAAATATGACTCATATATTCTTCCTTGCTCATAAACTGCAGTGTAACACAGCACCATTGCTCAGTCCTGCCACTGTTGGCTGGATGCTCTATTACACAGACTTTTTAGGTGAAAGAGGAAATATAACTTTCAGATCTATCTCCCTGTAGTGTGATGTTTTAAAAAAAAACAACATGTTTCTACATTAACTTAGACCCTCAGTTTATCTTAGACTATAATAAACAGGAATATCCTCCCTGTCCCACCCTTCTTTTGCTCTCCTGTAGCACACACGCACGCACGCACGCACGCACGCACGCACGCACGCACGCACGCACGCACGCACGCACGCACGCACGCACAGGGAGTTAAAGGTAGAAAAACTCAACAAGTCCTCTTATCTTAAAACTTGCTGTGTTTTTTGAACGCTGCTGTTGTGAATTTCTTGATAAAATATAAACAGAGCAAACATGAGAAGACCTGAGATGACCTCTTGCTTATTTGGGATGCAAAGTCACCCACTCTAACGCCACAAGCAACACACAATCAAAGACCCGGGTTGCTTGTGGTGTTAGGGTGCAGGACTGAAACGAGCCTGTGCTCGAGAATTGCTCTGATGTCCAGAGTCCACATCTCCACCGCTGCGCCTTTTTCCAAAAGACCCAATTCCCAGCGAGAACACATGCAGTCTCATGAAACATGTCCAAGGAAAACAGCCACCCCTGTGACCTGTGGGGACTGTCGATGAGGGCCTCTAAATCCTCAAGGGAGATCCCATGGGCCGAGCATGGGATGATTTAATTATACAAGGAAAACATTGTATGTGTGCATGTGTGTGTGTGTGTATGTATAGTCATGATTTGCTTCACTTACTTGGCTTTCTGTGTAGACCACGACATCAGGGAATTTTTGAACTACAAGTTATTTCTTTTTTTCCATGTCTCTTCTAATTTCCAGGCAGTCCATTGAAATATTTGAATGATGGGAACAGGCGAAGGTTTGGAGTAAATAAAGGAGTGGAAGGAAACAAATAGAAGGATTGTGTGTGATTGTGTTTTGGTGTATGTGGTGGGCCCGTGGAGTGTATTTACAGGACATAGGAATGTTTTTCAGAGACAGGGGGCCCAGACGTGATCACAACTGGTTTTGATCTGGTTAAAATCTCGTCTCTTTACGAGTCTTGTGCTCCCTCTGTTCGTTCTCTTTATGGCCTCCTCCCTGCAAAGAAATTGTGGAAGTATTTGAGGCGAATGGGTGTGACTGAGGAATAGATTTCTTTTGATCAGAAATTTACACCCAGATTCAGTACACACCCAGCGTTCCTCATGTGCAATAAGATTTTACACACTGTCCAAAAAGAAAAGTGATATTTGCTGAATTTTTAATCTTGGTTGTGATAAATCAACAGCATATCAGCTATCCAATCGTTTCTCACAAAGACGCCTATTACAATTTATATTGTGCAGTATCATCCATGAAGCCACCAACAATTTAGAATAAGATAGTTAAAAGCAATGGGACACTTTTGCTTCCAAAGTAGTCCCCACACTACACTTTCAAACGATCCCTTTCATTAGCAAAACCTAAATACTAAACTAAACACATTAAAACAGCAAACAAAGAACAAGGTGGTATACTGTAAAAAAAAATAGGGTGGGTAGAACAAAAAAAAAATTTGCAAACAAACTTAGCCTCACAGACATGGTTGAAAGAATGTACACTGAGCAGTCTGATGAGAAACAGAGTGATTCCAGTGACTGTTATGATTTATTTACATACGGTGAGTCCCAGAGTTTATAAAAATTAAAACAGGCTGCTACAGTACATAGGTTGAAAAGTGCAGACACTGATGAACTTTGTCCAAGAAATGTCAACCAAAAGATCACTAATCACAGCCATTAGCATGCGAAGGTCTCACCATTTTACCCTGAAAATCAGAGTTAATCTCTGAAGAATATAGATATTGTAAATATATGGTACAGATAAAGCATTTTCACAGACATGCTCTCAGCATACAATGTTTTGTTTTCCCATAGTTTTGCTTTTTTTCATACTCATTAACAAACCTCTGATAAAATTAAAAAACCTTAATGCCTTGATGCCATTTGTGATTGCTTTTGTAGTACATAATCGCTAACATGTGACAGCTTCAACAGTACCCTCGGCCCTCCATATGGTAACACTTAATTGATAAAGGCTTGAAGGCTGGAATGGTTCCTCGGTGGGTGGATGCCATGATGGAGTTTGGTCACAGAAAAAGAGATTAGAAATCAAAAGCTCAAATGGGAAGAGAATGCTAAACACTGGTAAATATACATCAACATGCTCTCTAAACAGATCTGAATTTGCTTTCAAAGAAGAATCTAGCAGATATCGCTCAGACATTCTGTGAAAATGGCTGTAAAAATGGTGACTTTGTGGAGAATTTTCAGTTTTGAGCTTTTCTTGTAAATATTTAATTTGTTTGCAATTTGTTTATTTTGTTATTTACAGGGACTGATTAACTTTTTCCACATGAAATTAAATATAAACAGCATTTGGTCTAAATAAAAGTTGGTGATTTATTACCTTCTTTGGAAACAAATGACTGAACATAATTTAGTGCAACGAAGCTTTTTATCCCACTGTCACAAAAAAAAAGAAAAATGTTGTATCAAAGGAGCTAATAGAAAAAGTCTAGGATTAACTGCAAGTTAAACTCTTCCATCTGAAACAAATTTTCCTCTTCCACTAAGCCTCCTTTGAGATAATACAATACACAGGGTCAAATCCTAAAGCAGGGATTATCATGTCATATAGCAGATGGATGCTCTGTGTGTTTATGTTCCTGCTAAAACTGCAAAGAAGCAACAAAATGCCTCCATTAGTTTTGTCAGTAAACAAGCTTGATTAAAAAAGTCAAAGAGAGTAGCACCGGGACTGATTGTATAATGGCGCTGACTACCTCCATATGTCCATATGACTGTCTAAGGTATTTGATATTCGAACCCCTCCTTTGATGCCATTCATTAGAGACGAACAGCTGATGTGTAATGTCACTATAGGGGAGACAGTTAGGTACACATCAGTTGTCTGTGTGTTAAAGGACAAAAATGTGCAAAGTATATTTATGTCATGTCTGTCATCAGGCTAAAGTGAATTTCATGGCAGTTGTGTAACCATACTTTGGGCGATCCTTTCAGACCAACTTGTGCTGTCCTTTAGTGCCTTGAACTTCAACAACAACAAACCGATATGCTGTAAGCTTTTGACATGGCCTTGTGTTGCATATAGTCATTCCAGAAATGCAGACTTTGAGCAATAGTCATGCTTGGAGACCAACTTGAGCCTTGCGTGAGAAATTTCTAACCTTTCTCAGGGTTCAGTGGGGTTTGGCTCACTGCCTGGAGTCGTCAAGCTCTGGATGATGTTCAGGGCCTTTTGATTTCTAAAATGTAAAACGACAGTATCTATTAAGCTAGTTATAAAATTTGACAAGCTATGGTGCTTCTAATATTTAACACTGCTTCTAAATAATAAATCGTGATATTGAATCTCACTTTTAGGCTAAGAGTGAACAGGTCAGAAGAGGTAAAGCTGTCCAGTTCTCAGAGAAATTGCAAAGATAAAATATAGACAGATATTTTGTAGAAGATGAGTACTTTTAATCTTTCCTCTCTTGTTTATCATCATGTTAACCCTTCATATTTATTTGCAAACCCTTGGGGGATGTCCCAAACACCCGGCCAATGGCCTAAACATTAGATGTGTGAGGCCAGATCACCATTTGGATGTAAACTTTATGTAAACATTGTTGGTTTTGTACTATTTGATGAATAATTGTATGTACAATGTATTTTGTCATTATACTTCACCTGGTACAAAAGAGCATATACTATACTATTTCATTAGTAGTCTCAACTGCAACCTTTGAAAATGTCCAAATGGATTAAGAGATTGTAAATTCATATTTTTAAAGCTCATTCCATTTATAAGCAGCCTAGAAAAGAAACCTACTTTTGGCAATTTCAGTGTGAAGAAGAAGTACAGATTGTTCAAATGTGACCTGACATTGTAAGTACTGCATTTAAAGTGAAAGAAGAAGCAAACATATACACTATATCATTACAATGTCATAATTTGTTTGTTGTTTGTGGGACCTCACAGATTTTTCTAACATTCCCATGCAGTACTGTGTTTTAGGGAAATCACCACTAGATGTCACAGTTGCTTGGTTTTCAGGAACCTCCAGAAGTATGGATCACAAATCTTTACAGACCTTCCCCTATGCTGAGAAAAGCACTGATAAGGAAAGAGAATTGTTTCCATGGACTTTTGGACTTTTGTTAACAGGCTTGCAAAAGCAAAAATATTTCCAATATTACGCCTACATGATGCATGTTTATTAGACTGATTTATAGTTGATGTCAACACTTTTCAATTATAGTTTTGCAGAAATATACAAAAGGCCACAAAGGCAGCATAAATGCTTTTAATCTAATTCAACATCACGTCTCTGATCATTTCAGTATTGTTTTATGTGTTTTTAAAAACATACACAAAAATATAAACATCATTAATTGTACTTTAGAATCTTTTTATTAAATATTAAAAGAATTAACACTTTTCATTTAACAGGAATGAGGTAGTATAATTGATTATGAAAAATTAAATAAAATTCTCCCAAATTAAATTTCATGCTAATGAGCAATCATTTAAAGTCCTGCATTAATGCTGGAAAAAGTCTACCTTTAACATTTCACTTTGCTTCTGCACCGTCAGAACAAAAGGAGGGTACCAGCACACGATATTCTCCTTCGCCCCCTCCTCCCCCTCGCTGTCTTGCCTCTTCAATTTCTCCACTGTCTAAATTTCTCTCACTGTGCATCTCTCCATCTTTCCAATTCAAGTCAGACAGATGCCTCTCCGGAACTTCAGAGCTGTGGAGTGGAAGTGATGAAAGCCACAAGCCGGGTCCCACTGCAAGACCCCAGCTCCTCGTCTGCCAGCACAAACTCCCTCATTTAGAAGCACATCCTGGAACTGGGGCTGCTTTTTAATTAAAGCCTTGGTGGATTGGGCGAGACTTAGTAGAGGTTGCGAGGGAAACTTTAAAGTTGCACTTGACAGGTATATTTAAGTTCACCAAGTTTGACCAGATGGAGCATGTATATTGTATAAGTCTTTGAATGCGGTGGTGGTGGGGTGGAAAGAAATATATCAAAACAAGCAAAAAGAGAAAAAAATATCATGGAGGGGGGAAAAGGGAAAAAAGGAAGAGTGGAAGGGTGGGTGCTAGTTGAGGGATGCAGGCATGGGGTGGGGGGTGCAAAGGGAGCCCAGAGCAACTTGCGTGGAGCAAGCAGAGCACAGCCTTCTGGGTGAATCTTAGATGTTTCGGCGAGGAGCATCTCAGGATTTAATTCATGAAGAGCGGCAGTCTTTATCTGGCATCACATAAAGTAAGACCTTTGAAAGACTTAATTGTTAATATTCATCAATATGTCTAATTATGCAGTGAAAAGTGAAAAATGCATCACGAGTTTCTCTGCAGACGAATGGATGTGTCCCTCAGAGAAGACACTTCTAACGTGTCTTTTTATGATTCATTAATCTAGCTGCACTAATCAGCAGCATCACAACATCGGACAAACAAACATGGCTAAGTGAACTGATCAAACAGAGCTCAGCATGCAGTATTGAACTGCACTCCCTCTGTGAAATTATCTGCACAAACATTCAGTGACTTTGCTTTGAACACACACACACACACACACACACACACACACACACACACACACACACACACACACACACACACACACACAC
>JBBPCS010000283.1:7782751-7815598 GCA_037974645.1 Hollardia meadi
CGCTCAGTGACAGCAAGAAGGGCAGTTTCGGTTGAGTGGCCTGCCTTGAAACCAGACTGGTGAGGATCAAGAAGGTTACATCATGGCACCTAAGATTTGAGTTTTAGTGGAGACTGCAACTTGAACTTTTTTTTTTTTTTTTTCGAAATAATGATGCACAGTTAGAATGAGGCAAAACAAGGTGTGTTTTGCCATGATACGGAGTAATTTATGGATGTCAAACATAAAGCTGGATGATATGGCAAAAAATATGATCACAATAATTTCTTCCATATTGATCAATATCAATATTTATCGTGATATATAGCTTTCTGCCAGTTTGAAGAGTATCCTGTTGATGACTGAAGCCTGAAGAAACCAGAGGGATCATTCTGTAAACTTTACGATATAATATATGTTGTAGAATAACATAATTTGTGTGCAAACGGCTTGATTTAGAATTTATGTTGTGATAAAAGAATATAACAAAACAATTTAAGTTAGCTTGCCTTGTAACCTAATAAAATAATGGTGTGGTTGCTGGGCTGGTACTTTTTCAGGCGATGGTAAAGATTTGTTGTGTTTCCCATTTTGGTTGGCGCCGACTGATGGCATATTTTGCAGACTGTCTTAATAACCAAACCACTTCCGAAGACAGTAACTCATGTTGTGTTACCTTTTTTGTCACTAATTTCTGCATCTGTGGAGGATAACACAAGTGAAATTTTAGCACTTCAACATGACAAGCTGCATGTAAAACAAACCAGGTTCCATTAAAAGGAACAGCAAGTTACTGCTGGCAGAGTGGCGTCACATTTCTGTAAGTGTTTTTTCACATTTCTGCTTGTTCCACAGCTATTTGATACACATTGATACTGTTTTAAGTAGTTTTTAATCGTGCTGATGTACGTATGTTCAAGTGTTCATTTATCTGATCAGTTTGGTTTAAATTAGGTGTTTGAAGCTGTAAAAAGGGTGTGAAATGTCATGATTGAGAGCTGAGGTCTGCTTGGATTAAGCAGGCGGTGTATGGTGGGAACTCGATACCGCGGCTCCCCCGCCCGATCACTACTGCACAGACTCTGGTTTCAGCCTAAGGTGGCATCGCTCGTATCCGGGATATTCTTTATCTTGTACAAAACTACAGTGGGAGGAAGTCAATCTGACTTGCTCTTGTGACTTGCTGTTGTAGCACTTATTTCTACTGTGTGATATGCTGTTGGATCTATCCATGTCAAAGAAAGATGTCCAAAGCTTATCATTTTTATCGACATCAATATTTATTTTTTTTAGTTTTATGTAGTTTAAGATGTTTGTTTTTTTTAGATTGAGAATAGTGTTGCTATATAAACAAAAAGTCAGGATGAGTCATCTTTTAAAATGGCATGCAATTTATGTTCCTCTGTAGGCATTTAAATGCAAGCTAATTAGTTTTCAAGCTCTGGCTTTTTATCCTAATTTTAAATCAAGAATATTGTGCCTTTCTGCTGAGGTTTACACATGGGATTGTTGGCAGACAATCCCATGTGTGTTCAAACTCACCACCTCTGGAATGTCCCCTCTGTCATTTCCCAAAAGAGTTAAGTTGCATGCTAATTAAATTGTGTTTTTAAAGGATGTATGATTAAAAAGTACATGGGATGTAGAATTATCTGTCCAAATAATACACCCCCAAGACACTTGTTACAATACTATGCTGGCTTGGCTTGACTTGGTTTGACTTGGCACGTCATCCCTGCGCAGATATGCATCTCCATTACAACAGGGCTACCAACTTGAAGATGTGTCATAAGCCCCTTTCACCCAGCCCGTTAAATGCGGACCTGTTGCACCTGATACGCCTCGCCATCTGTGTAAATGTCACAGAGGCGTAATGGGGGGTCAAAGTTATTCCACCTCTGAGATGTCAACGGAGGTAGTAACAGCGCCAAATTGACGTCTATGTAAACGAGTGAGGCGGAACGACGAGACAGGGCTGTGACGTTTTGTCGACATGGTTTGTGTGCGATGGGAGATTTAAAGGCAGCTAGCAGCCGTTAGCAGCTAAGTCTAAGAGGAAGAAGAAAATGTTTACAAATTGTGGAGACGAACACGTGGTTCGGGAGCTACTTACCCTCCAAGCAGAGGACGAGATCTTCCGCCACATGACAAGGATGGTAAATGATTGTTATTGTCATGTTATTCCATTGTTTACAAAGCGCTGCCTGTCGCGCATGTAAAACGTCACACAAGACTCTGACGCTGATGTGTTACTCGTGACACCTCTTTTAATTGTGGAACGCCGACTTGCTATCTAAAATCACACAGTGGAGCGACGGCGTCATGTTTTTCAGTGTAAATAAACATATTTAAGGCGTCATAAAGAAGGGACTTGGTTGCGGTGATATTGCGCATTCTCAGTGTAAAAAGGACGCAGACGCTGTTGTCTTGAAGCAGCCATGGAACAGTGGATGAACACATACAGTATATCTAAATTCTTCACAATTAAATTTCCCTGTTAGTCAATAGCTTGCAGTGGAATAATAAAGATTAAGTTTGAATCATTATTTACCACTAACCACTATCTGTTGCACCGGACTACACCAAAACTGGAATTTTTCGGTGCAAATTGATGTTGGGTTGCACTGACCAAACTCTGTGTATACTTCTATATCAGTTAAAGGTGAAGTAGACAATCTGCAGAAAGATAGTTGATTATTGAGTCTCAATCCCATCTCAGTTTCAGAGGTGGTTTAGATGATCTTGCATTCAGAATCGGATCGAGAGTACTGGAGTATTAACAAAGAAAGTTGAAAAGATAAAGCATCTGTTGCACTGATGTGTGTTGCTTTTCTGTGCATCGCTCTGCTCCGTGTTCCTTTTTCATCACCCTTCTCTCATGTTCCATTACAGTAAAGTTAGAGTTATATATTGATAGACCAGTTTTACAAATAGATGTAACCTTTCCACTAACAACATAAGGTTTGAGTTGAGGAGGAGTACATCATGCCTCTGTATGAGTAAGTACATCATGCAGAGGCCTGACGTGCTCTAGAGCAGCGCTGATTTTAATGTATGTCCTCTATTCTCATGCTAATCATAATGCCTATTAGACCCTTAAGGCATTTCTAAAGGCTCACTCAGTACTAATATTGATTAGAGAGTGTCTCCTGAGTACTAGAGGTCAATTTGAATTGCTGAAGTCTGTTCACCTCTATTTGGATTATTACTGCTTGTAACCGAAAAGACCGAAATAAGAAAAGGACAGCAGATGTACAAGTGGACAAACTGAGGAACTATTTCATCTTCCAAACAATGAGTGATGGTTGTCCAAATTAGAGCAACTGCCAAGTGAAATTCAGTCTTTCGTTCTGGCAACTGGGGAATCGCATTGTCCTGCTTTTGTGCTTTAGTTTTGCTCAAGACATTCTGTGTATACCTTGGGGTGTGCTGAATAATTAATGGTTTCCTAATGACAACTGCAGTCCTAGATATAAGAACGACCTTAAAAACATTGATCTTTTTTTGATGATTACTTTGAACTATACATTTGACCCTGGCAGACTGATCTAGAGCCAGCATTTGAGTTGAAAAGCCAAACTCTTGTTCTTTAGCTTCTGTTATTTATAGCTCCATTAATCAATATTTCTTGTATAAAATTACTGCATGTAATGTGAAAAGAGTTTTTACATTCTTGTAACTTGTTGTTTTTACTGCCTTCACATTCACTTTGACCATTCTCAGTAACCCTATTTCCACTAGTATTCAGCAATTTTGTAGCAAAAAAGCTCAGATAAACTCATTGGTCGCTACCTACTTGGTACCTGCAACTAGATGGCAATAAAAGCTAAGGATTTAGCAGCTAAAGAGACAAATATTTTTATCAAGTTGGTTAGTGGTGAGCCAGGAGGGCCCATCAAAGCCCAAAGATTGTAAAATGTTTACCTATCATTTTGTATTTGTTTAAATCCTTAAAGATCATCATAAAATGGTAGCTCTGGTAGCTCTGTGATTGGTGGTCCCTGTATAATTTTGCAAATTGTCTCCCCATTGTAATTTGATAAGGCTCCATTTTGGAGTGACATTAAAATTAAGAAATCATATTTCACCTCTGAAAGGGAGGATTTAGTTGGGATTCATTTGGCAATGAAAGCAGAAATGGTTTCTCCAGGTAGACCAGGAGTGGAGGAAAGTGAGGATATTGTTGTCAACTTCCTGTTATCACTGTTTTCATGACTGAACTTAAATGTTAAAAAATGTATGGATGAAGAATGGGAGACATTTGGCTAGCTGGTGAAATTTTGAACTTTCTGTTACTTGTGGAATGAGCTGGTCAGCTGACATGGCAGCAGAAGAATGAATAGAGAGGGTCCTTACTTAAATAGTCACAGTTCACCACTGAAGATGGTCGAGACAGAAGCAGAGTGAAGAAGAAACAGTGAAGAAACAGGAATCCATTGGAACAAGAATATTGCTCCGTAACTAACTTGGATGCACAATGACATAATTGTTTGCTTTTACATCTACAATTATTCATGTCTTAAAGGCTGATTTATGATGTGTCGCTCAACATTTTTGATCAGTCTCGCTAGACGGAAATTACATATTTTTGACAGAAAAAATAGTTTCCTTTCATATTGTGTCATTAGAGAATTTTGTTATGTCACAGTCATTGTCATATTTTGTTGCTCAATGTGACTGAGTAGTGTCACTAACGTCACAATGGTGACCGTAGTTTTATTTTCATACCGACTCTGACCTGCATTCAGCGTCTCTGTCCACAAAAGCAGCCATCTGCCAGGTGCAGTTCCTGGGAAGCTGAGAGGACAGCGGCCAACCAAACTGCCTTCACCAGGCTGACTGACAGCAGACATTTATTGAATCAAAAATATTTTTCATGTAATCTCCTCGGAAAGAAATCAACAGTGTGTGTATTTATTGATTCATTGATTTTATTTCCCAGTCCAATGCTCACAGCAAACTGGGAGCCCATCAATCAATGGAGGAAGCAGGACTTTGGGGTGAATTAAACAAGGCAAAGGAATTATACAGAGCCCAAGGGGCCGTATTACAGACACTTCCTATCTTAAGTCTTAAGATAGGAAGTGTCTAAGATAGGATTTTTCCCAATTTGGTATTAAAGAAGCAAATCCTATCTCATTTTAGGAATCCTATCTTATCTTACCTCATCCTATCTTATCTCTAGGTTAGGAAATCCTAAATAGTCAATTCAACATCGCTTATCGACTTTAATGTCTGTTACCTAGCAACCAACGCTACTTTCCTCATCTCACCTCATTAAAACAAACTGAAACACATGAAAACACACATGAAACATCGCCTCTTAGCAACTGTATATAATGGACAACCACCTCAGTTAAATTGTGTGACATAGCTCGCTTGAGATATTTTTGACATGTCAGCCGAGCCTACAAGCTGGACCACAACCAGGAGAGCTGTGAGCTGGTCACAGTCGTTCGGCTAACTGCAGGATCATGGCCAGCCTGTATCGACTAACGAGCGTTTAGTCATCAAACCGAAACACATCGTCAGGATCTGCCAGAGGCCTCACAGTGAATAATTTCTGCATGTTGACATTTTGTTCGAGTTGAAAAAGCAATAAAATAGCAGCCATACGGATTAAATACGTCAGCTAACACTGACTCCTAGTTTAACAGTCATCTTAAAGTTAGGAGGGTTTATTTAAGATTTTGGGAAGTTAGGATGGTTGTGTAATACACGTTTCCTATCTCAAGTTGAGATGGGAACATTGACTTTGAAAATGTTCATCTGTAATGACTTTTTTCCTAAATCAGGTCCTAACCCTAGTTGCCAGTTAAGTTAAGTAACAGTTAAGATAGGATCTGCAAGTTAGAAAGTTTCTGTAATACGGCCCAAGGTCTCCGTTTACCATGGAGACGACTTCAAAAAGTGTGTGACGAGTGACGGCGACATGCATATGAGGGCACAAGATTTTGTAAGGTGGAAATAATTTGTATGAGAAGAGTTAATATTGAGGTGTAAACATAAATTGATGTGGCTAGGTATCAAAGCTTAATGATGTTTATTCTCATTGTGGCCCTTGTAAGAAACCTACCAACAGTCAGTATCAAACACTGAATAATTGATATTCCTTTCATAATCCTTTGTCTTATTTCAGCAAAAATAAACTATGATGTAGTTTGCCATGTTATTTTTTATATTATAGCTCTGCTGTAAATATATAACATATAGATTCTGTGAAAGGTTAGGAGGAAGCTACAGGGAGATGTCCGTTGCTTTGCTTGTCTCTAAGTGGAGGTGACAGCATTCAAACATGGTGACCTTGCGAGGGGGACCAGTGACGGGCTTCCCTGTGAGCGAAGGAACATTTCTGGAGGCACCCTGCAAGGCTTTTTGGTTTGCGAGGGCTTATCATCAAGGGAACTTGCATGTCAACAATGAGAGTGACTTTTTTATTTTTTACATGCTGCCAATGGCACAACATCAACAAACTAACATCAACAAACTCACTTCAACTGCACAAACGGCTTTTTCTGGCCAGGCTTTGATAGTCATGGGAGAAAACTGGCTTATGAAGGAAGGAGTATATTTATATGATAAAAACATGTTTCATCCCCAAAGTGTACTGAATGTATTGATTTTGGAAAGTTGTACTACATAAAAGTTACATAAGGTTTGTTAAAAGAAATATGTAAGCTTGCAGATGAGGAGCTACACTAAGCTGGAGCGCTTTAATTTATCATTGAATCAGTGATTATTCACAAGATTATACACAGTCGATACTTCACAAATGACTTCAAATTCATAAATGCTAAATATATACAGGTTGGGAAAAGCTTGTATAGGACTGTCAAGGTTTTTAAAGGTTTACTTAGCAAAAGTAATAGATGAGAGATGTCAGTTTCACAGTTTATAAGCCCTTTGTGTCCCCAGTGGGCTGCCGTAGCCTCTGGCCATTCTCCCCTTACCTTAGGCATCACCTGGAAAAAAAACTGATGCTTCTAGTCATTCTGCATCCCTGCATCTTTCTGAAAATAATTGGTCAGGAACCTTCTCTCCAAAAAGGGGCCATGAAAGAGTAATAGCTCGCAGCAAAAACATGCATGTCTGACAGATCACATTTGAAACTGAAAGTGTATATACCTACACAATGTGCACTACAAACCTTATACCTAGTTCAAACAAAGTTTCCTTTACTTTATCAACACTGCTGAGCAGTGTATCTAATATGCAGTTAGTTGATTTATGAATAAATCTCTTATTTAGTTTTTTCAAAAAAAACGTCCACTAATTAAATAAGTAACCATTTGTTCAATTAAAAGTAGTAGTGCCTTAATTGATTGTTAAAATAAAACAGTGTTCTGCCTAAGTTATGGTGGAATATGTTAAATTATTTAAAGGGACAGCTCACCCTGAAATCAAATAATACATAAAAATCTAAATTTCTTTCTGTATCACCGCTAAGAGGGAAGAATGCATCTACTTAATGAGGAAAGGCTAGCTAACTAAGTTAGCTAACTTTACAGCTCAGCCGAGGAGGACACCATTAATGTTTACATCCCACCCCATACAACAAGAGCCTCTAGTCCATGGGTAGATGCATGTTTCCTTCTGAGCAGTGATACAATGTAGTTCAGGAGAAAGAAAATACATGAAACTGCTCATAACGTGGTCTGTGGATTATCTTGAGTAACTGGGTCATATTCTTTGGAAAAAATTGTTGAGTTGAGCTTTTTTAAAAGCATTGTAATGGTGCTTTGAGAACCACACGACAAATACAATCTCGTTTCATTATATTTGAGTAAAGGTAGAAATCTCTACAGCCGATATCCCCCAAACTAAGATTTTTGGGATGAACCTTCCGTTTAAATTAAAAATAGCCTCCTATTTTGTATGTTATCATATTTGCTTTGCTGTTCCTGTGAGGGTTTTGTTAAATATAGCTGCTGTGGTAGCAGGGTTTTTCCTTTCCGCTGTGTGATGTGACCTTTGATGCCTCATGTACTTGCATTTCCAAAACCCTCTGCAAAAAGATGAGTAATTCAAAGATGCACAAAGGAGGAAAAATCATGTATTTTTTGTGATTATTTGTTAAAAAAAAAGAGTCTCACTAATTAGGAATATTGAGATGATACTTTAAAAGATACAATATTTAAGTAAATGCTTTCTGTTTCTGCCTATTACTATAATGAAGGGTTAGGAGGAGGGCATGTTTAAAACCATGGCCCAAATACAGTAGCTGCTTCTCTCACAAGGAAACTTCTCTTTCTTCATACCACTATTGTCCATCATTCCTGCCAACAACAACAACAATAGATATTAGATATTCCACCACATCGTCATATACATGGCAACATATTTACAAAAGGAAGACTGTTTTCTTCCTCATTCAAATGAAACTACATAAAAATATATATATTTATTTACTTGCAATCCAGTGTTGGAGTGAACATGAAATGCATTCAGTGGATTGGGCCTGAATCTTAACTGTGTAGCCAACTACTAATATCGTGGCATATCTACATTTGCCATTCTTTTTGGCCATGTCTAATCCAGCAGAAGAAAGGCTCTTGTAGTCAAGCACTGGAGGGAAAACAATACCTTTGGGCTTTGCTCTACCTGTAAGCTCACAGAAGAGACAGAAACAGAGAAAAATTAAGGGGGGAAAAAAATCATTATTCTCTGAATGAGATGTCTTGGGCTTGATCAGAGTGTGAATCAAAGACCATCTCTTAGACTACTTAAACATTCACTTTTAAAATTCCAACCTGATTGTACTTTTATGGAAATTTCTTGCCATCAGTGGCTGCATTCTCTTCTGTCTCCAGGTCTTCTTGTATCCCTGTAGATATCTGACTCTGCCCTTCATTATAATTCTCTTGGTAAGAAAGCAGCAGAAATGAGCAGAAGATGTAAATTCAGTCAAAAAGAAAAGGTTTAGATCTTTCCCTTTTTGTTCAGGGAATAGACAAAAAAGAAAAAAATGGATATGGATATGGATATACCACATCAGCCAGTCAAAGCTGACACCAGGGCAGAAGACTTAGGAATTTCATTTAAAAACAGTCTAAATCATCATCATAACAGTTATACTGTATGTATATAATATTTTTTTGTATTGCATGATGCTTCTGTTAAACAATAGAGGTATACACTGCTAAGACCGTGTATACATTTCAGCAGAAAGTGAAACTTTTGACCTGCTCATTATTCACTTGCTCAGAAACAGAAAACACATCCAACTGCAAACCAAAGGAGTCACGGCATCTTAATTGCTTATAGTATAGTTTTAAAAAAGGATGAAAACATTCAAACTGCATCATACTAAAGTTATACTAAATTCTAATAATAATTTATATTATTTAATTTATAGGAAAATATGCATAGATAGTCGATGTGACATTGGTGCTGATTTTTTAAGCATAAACTTTGATTTTATTCAAAGCATTTGCATATGTTGGCGTCTGTTTCTGAAGACATTTCATGCATAAAGTGGGCCCCCATGTACAGATGGGATGACTTCAAGACAGGTTCAAATGGGTCTTTGTCAAATACTTACAGAGAACATTTGGCAGGGCCTTTTCAACAGTTTGCTGTGGGAATGTTGGCTACCCAACTGCTTTAACCATGATTTCAGCAAATCCTTCTTTATCAAGCATGCTTGATACCTGTAAGGCGTCTTACCGACTGTGTCACATGACACTAAAGTTTTATCAAAATTCTTTTTGTAAGCAACTGTTGGGCCTTAGTAAGTAGGAACCACATAAATTGGAGCTCATTCAGGCATAGCACTGCAGTGCTTTTCACAGTGCTCACAGCCCAGTGCACAATCAATGAAGCTAAGACAGTTAATTGGGGAAAATAGATTTGAATTCCAAACAACACTTTGGCTCACTGTTATACCCGTGCAAGTGAAGGTGTAGTCGACTCTACTGAGTATCTTTTCCGCCATACAGGCAAAAGACAGACAACTAAAAGTCATAGCTTAAATGTGTCTGGTGTAGACATCTCGTTAACCTTCTGTGCATGTAAGAGGTGACATCAACATGTTTATATCTGCAGGGCGAAACTGACTGAAGTTCTTTGCTTTTTTAAGGTAGTGTTGGTTGATATGTGGTGACATGGTGAGGTATCTGAACCCGCTAAATGTGAATACATGAGTTTCTAAACATACTATAGCTTCCACTGACATATTTTGAAACTCTATACTGGGTGTACAAGAACTGTCCTTGCAGTATAGTGATAGCAATACAACTGTCATATACTTGTACAACATTTCTACAGTGACACTTAATATATTTAATTACTGTACATTGATGTTGCTGGGGTTTTCTACTGTTGGTCGTACCAGAACAGTAGGGCAACAATAAAACTCGCCTGGCACAAGTTTGACCTCATTTATCTGTCAAAAACACCAAAAAGGACAACGTTGGCCTTCATGACCTGAATTTGGTTGCTGTGAGCTCCACACTGACTGCTGTTATTTTTTGACCTAGCAGATATGGCTATTAATGATTTTGATTTCTACACTGTGAAAATTTCAATTCAATAAATTAATATTAAAAATATATATATATATTAAAATACCCAGATATTAATTATCTCGACTAATACTCTTGATATATACATCTAATCCCATTATCATACATTTATCAATTTAGTTAGTTTACATAGTTCTAAATTTGTAAAAAATAAAAGCCAGATGTCAGAGAAACAGTAAATTGAGATATGGGTATGACTTCATTATATTTTAATTCCTGTTAAATTTAACAAATATGCACATTTTTCTGCTTGTTTTATATTAAGTCAAACTAAAGTTATTTAATTCAACAGCTATGTATAACAACTATAAAGCACCATTGTTTCTTTTCTTTATCTAAGATGTACAGTACATATTTCATCTGTTAAAAATGTGCCAAAACTAAGTACATGGAGTGTGCCAAAGGATCAGTCTGCCTGGATAGTATTTATTTTTAATGTCCCCCAAATTTTTACCACACATTTGTTGTTAAATAAGCTGCCGATCTAAATGATTATTCATAATACTTTAAGATGGACGCAAAGAGACGCTTTTTAATCTTTGCTGGATATGCGATGGCAGTATGCCACACAGGAGCATTCTTGAATCCGAAGGGAGACACAGTCACATCTCTTCTCTGGTGACGAGATTGTTAGAAATTAACAAACCTTTCAAGTGAAAATTTCTTCAAGTGGCCGCCTGCCATGTTGGACAGAAAAAATGTAGGCTATAGTATTTCCTGACTGACCAGGGAAACGGCATCAAGGCCGAGACGAGTCACATGGCAGCCAACCAGCACTTCTTCTCATAATAAGAAGCCATGCACCGGCTCCCAGATGCTAATCAGTCTCCCAGAGACCTCAGCGCTGTGTGGTTAGTACAGATTTACAGCTCTTCTAAGCCCTTCACTTTTATTAAAGATGATCTTTCACACAGAAGGAAAAGGATGCTCTCCAGACAAATGTTAAAATGCAATGCAAAGTTTCAGGCATGAAAGGCGAAAACTGTAGGATTATTCCACAGCTATTCCAGGGAGGATGTAAAAGGAGGAAAGAATGTGGAACAAAAACATCAAAGGTCCATAGAAGAAGGGTAAAAAGGGAGAAAAGCTGTAAAATATTTAGTACAAGGTCCCAACAGGTGGTCAAGGGTGTAATGCAAGGCTATGGTTTCATTTCCTCGTATAATTGATGATGCTTGTATTTATGAAATTTTGTAAATTTTATCCCAATTGAAAAAGAAATGCAATTCATATACGATGACCAAAAAATGCAGCAAAAAATTATATTGTCCCCACTGTGGGATCTGAACTCAAAAACCTTACAATTGTTACAAAATTAATTGTTTTTTTAAAAAGAAAAAAGTTTAATTCTTCCGCTTCATGATGAAGAAAAAAAGACATAAAAAATGAAACTTTAAATGTTGCATACTGTGGAGTAATTTCATGCTCACTGAAAGTATGGTGAGTTCCATAAACCTGATGATGATGATTTGTTTCTAACCCTTGTTGTAGGAATATGATATAACGCTACTCGAATGTCACGCCGCCAGTACTTGTAAAAGAATTGGAGGACAAATCCTGTCCAGTGCATTGGACAATTGAACGGTTTAGTCCACCATACAGACAGTACAGTATTTATTATGTAAAGACAGATTCTCTTTTAACATTTAATCTGCTTGAAACTAACAGTAAATTATAGACGACAAGTAACAGCAGCTCATCAGTGATCTTTTAAGACAAGCCTTTTAAGTTTTGTCGGTCTTTTACAAGGGCAGATCTCCACAGATGAGCCCTGTATCTCTAAGATTATTAATACAACCCTTAGGGAGAACAAACTGCAAGTCTAGCAACTACTTTATTAATCTCTCCTTAATTCAAGGAGCAGTGCTGGGCATCCTTTTCCTGTGGTTTTCCTTTTGCAGGTTTTACACACAGTAGAAGCCTGCAAAGGTTCATAAACCCAAATGTCCTGTGGCAATTATTAGACGCATTAACTACAATGCAATTAAGATCCTCGTCTAACTAGAAACAACTGAGTATGCAAAAAAGTAAACTGTGCAGGAGTGTTTTTATTTGCCTTAATTCATAGACAGGTCCTGAGTCTGCCTTACAGGTAAGTTTGAATTTCATTTGGCTCTGCTCTCTCTTAACAAACGAGATGAAGGAAAGGGGTTAATTAACATATATTTACAAATTATACTATTCAAACTAATTTAGTTTCTGCAAAATGAATCTCGGTTACAAAGGAAACTGAAATGGAAATTTCTGAGCATTAAAATGGATGAGTGTTGTTTTATGAGTCTTTAGCATCACTGATCTTTTATTAAAGTTATTCAGTAGCCTTTTGCAAGATTTGAATGAACAGTGTTTACAGAAGATCACACGACAGTGTTTCCAAATTATGTATGAATTCATGCTCAGCATGCAGCATTCATGGGAAAAAAATGCCACTGGGAAATTCTGTAAGAGGTCAATTTATATTTCTTTAGGTTATCAGTTTGAACATGCACAGGCATGAGGGCACACTAAATTAGATACATGATTATAATTGATTTATTTACCTACCAGATTAACTATCTTGTCATGGAAGAGTCTAAGCATTGTGATCAATATCTAAAGTACTAAGTTTTAATATTATTATTTAATAAAGTTTATAGTCACCCAAATTAAATTTCGGGTTCCTGGTCCAACTAAATAAAATGTGTAGAATCCTTTACAATTATTTAACAGTTTACAACAATAAACACCTTAGCAACATTCTGAGACAAGGCTTTATGCAGGATCTGCAGTTTTATACACTTTTATGACTTGTTTTATTTACACACTAATTTAAAACACATCTTTGAAAATATTATATACAGTATATTGCTTATGACAAACGCAAGCAGCATAGTCTAAACATATATTAAAGAAGTTCCATCTGCAGAGTTTTCAGTCCCATTTTATTTTTTTATATATTGGCTCTTTCATCAAATACCTTTTATGTCACATCCATTCTTAATTGTAATTTTCCAAAGTTATATTAGCAGTTAAAATTAAAAACATTTGAAAAGCTTAATCCTGTGTTTATCAAGTACTGATAAAATTTGTGATTAACATTTTGATTTATTTTGACATATTCATTTTCAGTAAATTTCTTGCACATTAAAATTGCACATAATGTCTACACACTATGATTGAGATGTATTTGTATCTGCATGTGCCACATGATTTTCCACAATATACAAAATTCTACATTTTCACAGTGAGCAGCCTCTGAGCGGCACAATTATGAAGCCGTCACAGCAGCCTCACACCAGATATTTTTGTTCTACATATTTCTCCCACATTATTATTATTCATTTCAACAGTGAATATACATATCATGATTTGATAATGCGACCATAAAGAAAGATTTTCCTTCCCAAGCATAAAGCAAAACATTTGTTCGCGAGCTCCACTTTTTTTTTTGTTCCTTTGACTCTGTCATACACAATTTATTATTTATCCCAGTCTTCTGTATTACAAATGGTCTCAGGATTAGGACAAATCAGGGCTCTCCAAACTATCAGGAGGGAAATAGATTCCTGAACAATACGTGTCAACGGAGAAATTGGCAAAGGAGTGCCTGTATGTCGCAGGAGGAAATCACATTGTTCCACTTGAGACAAACACAATTTCATATTAATGAATAATTGAGAAAGTTTAGAACTGGGTTGGGATAAATGTGCGTGAGTGTTACGTGTATCTGTGTCATGGCAATACTTGGATTGTTTATCGTATAGAGCTGGGTCTCTTTAGTTGGATTAAGCAGATTGATCATATAGGGTCACAACAAGACATGTTTTGGGAAATTTTTCCTCAAGAATGCACATTTTGAATTTTAGCTTTAAATTCAGTAACTTCACATAAACTTTGAACTTGTATATCTCAATGAAAATAAATCCTTTAAATTATATTTTAAATGAATTTAGTTACTATCTATTTACGACTCATCAGTATGAACTCACTGTGGCTGTGCTTGTTAACCTGTGTCTCGGTAACAAGGCTCGTCTGTTACATGAGAGGAGAAAGGAGGGGGTGGTCGACTCAGTGCAAAGTGCCTTGACTGGAGACGAGGACGCTCCATACTGCACCCCCATCCATGCTAATGATCTGAGCTCTGCACATAATTAAAGCCCTGGTACCCCTCTCCTGTGAAACGCAAGAGGGGACTCTTGTACGTCTCCCAACATAGCTAGAGGAGGTTTGGAAAACTTCTGAACATCTATGGTCCATTATGTATAATTTCAAAACACATCCCAAGTATGAGGAAAAGAAACTTTTCATTTTTAATGACAAAATCATGAATTATTCTATTTATTGTATACACTCACTCTTTCAAAGGTAGCTGGTCCATGAAAGGTGAATCTGAATCAAGAGGAAAGTCTTTTTGCCGTTAAAGAAGGACTTACTGTAGCAAACGACACCTGTTGAGCACCATGGAAGTAAGCAGAAGCTAAATGAGTGCAAAATTAAAGGGGTATCTTTTGGTGTTAACATTGTTTTCTGCTCGTCTTTAGTTTTACTTGTAATTTCTCCAAAGTATTATAATTTTTGTAACTCTATGAATATAAAGACGAGGTAACGTAATGAAAACAAAACACATTAACTGTTGGTCCCACATTCCCCAACAGACATGAATGAAACACCACTCACGAATTAGAAAAACTAGATGTTATTCAAATTTATGTATATATGTATATCTGTTAAAATAGATGTATCTGTTTTGACTGAAATAAAAACAATATGATCCAGTTTTAAATATCTAAAATTTATATCTGTATTCTTGGACATTTTGGAGCTGCTGAGGATTCCGACACTCGTGCTTTTTCATTTAGTTGAGAGATGTTGCAGTGATGTTCTGTTGTCTGTGAAGTCTGAGAATTTCATGTTTCTAGTTTTAATTACAATATTACTAGTTGTTGCATATCCTGGGACTAAGCTGTGTGCTTGTGGCTTGTGAGACGCAAGCGTTTATAAACCAATAATGATTATCTTTTATACATGATTCATTAGTATGTCCTAAGGAAGCACTGTTTTTTTAAAAAATTCCTAACAGGCTGACTTGACTGCTCAGTATGTGACTGCATTGTGTATTAAAAGTCGGAGGCAATCTAGCCCTTTTTTCTGTTATTAAGAAAAGAAGGGTATGCATTGTACTTTTAATTGTTATCAATTATTTATGACGAATCCTGTTTGTTATTCAATGTTGATGAACTCCACAAATTAAAAGCAATGCACTCTTGATTGGTGGGATGTTTTTATCTGTATGTACTTCTGCAACACACAGTGTAGTTTTCACATTTAGCCAATAGGTGTCTCTACAAACCATATAAATACTGCACTGTGCTGGTCTTGCCTGCAGCATGGCACTGTTGTAACTGCAAACATAACAATCATCACCATCTCTTTTCTCCACTATTACAGAACCAGAGGCCAGAGAGAAAGTAATTTAACTTTTATATGCATTGCTTGACTTTCTGTTCTATTTGTTAACCTGAATAAGGTACTTTATAGACCTTATTAAGATTTCTGCATAGATCTCTTTAGATTAAGTTATTAAATATACAGATTCCATGATTTTTAATATTCTAGATGAATTGATCACATAGCTTGAAAGAATAAATAGTAGGCTAATGTTAAAGTAGTGCATATATTTACAAGACTTGTAAATAATAAATGAGCAACTCTGAATTTTGAAACTGGATGCACTGAAAAATTGACAATTTTGAGCCTAGAAAGTTAAGTAAAATGGGTGTTTCTGAAACAAATCTCTGTGAAAACCAGAAATACAATATGGTGGTGATCCAGTTTTGTGAACTTTGCAGGTAGACGGCCAAGTTCACATAATCTTCTCTTCTCGGTGTAAATGTTAAAGCAACCTAAAATATGCAAAGTGATTTTCCTATACATCAACGATAAAAAAGAACGACAACTCTTGATCATGTCGTTTGATGACAGCAGAGATTAGATTACAAAACTAAGCTTGCTAGAAATCTCATGTGTCAGTTATAACACCCAATATGCCTGTCAGTTAATGGCCCCCAGAGCTAAAGCCTCCATCAGGCTCTCCTCATTACAATTTACTGTTCCCAGCAACTGGAATGAGCTGCAAAGCAATACTGAAGTGGACATTTTTATGTCAGCAGCTCCTTGCTTTTACTGATGTTCTCACTGATAATTGCTTTTTGCCTCCAAAGCCAGCAATAACCCAGCAATAACTGAAACCTGATGTTCCTCTATGTGCTGTCTCCTCTGATATTTGATAGATTTTAACTGTCTTGAGTCTGTTTTTGTGTCTGTTCTGGTGCATTTGGGCTGTAATTGTATTCATGATGTCTTATTGTCTGATATACTGACTGTGGAGTGGCTCTACCTTGTTGGAATATTAGTTGGCTCCCAGTTGCAGTGTTTGTGATTTGCTCCTCTTTTTATTGACTGTTATTTATTAAGTGTGTTGTTATCATGTATTTATTTGCATATTGAGTATACAGTATATATGCATGCAGTGTGTGTGTATTCAAATATCCAAAGAATGAATTCTCCCTTAAGTTACCAAATCAATCTTTATGCAACACTGTGTGTTCACATGTTTAAACACACACACATACACACTATACTTTATAAGCAGCCTTGTTGTACTCAAACATGTAAATGACATCTTCATACTCCCACAGGCAACCAATGCACATGACACATAAATAAACATGCACAAATTAGATAACAAGGTAGCCACAACAAGGCCTTTGTATGTCTTTGATAGCAAACCACTATACTACAGAGGATTGTAATGGGTTGTCCTTTTTGCCTGTTGTTGATATACCATCTGGCCCATGTAACAACTACATCCCTTCAGGCCTGCAAATAATGACTTTCCATATCCTTGCATCTAACCTGTGCATGGCTCATTGTGCTTTAGGGGAATATGTGACACTTTGCGTCCCTCCTCTTCACTTTCCTCATCTTTACTACACCACTACAGTTGATGTTTTTGACTATGGAGAGAGGCAGACCTTCGCGTGCAGGATAAAAGGATGGGGTAGAGTCCCTCAATCATTCTGCCCTCCAGGAGGGGAGAGGAACGAGGGATGAGAGGGATGGAGGGCCTAGCAGGGTGCAGAGATGTAAGACACATTTAGATACAGCTTTGGCTGGTGTAAAAACTGTTGACTTTTTTTCCTCTTTATCTCTTCTCTATCCTCTTTTGTTGCCTTTGGGGACAAAAGGCATGCAAATATTGGTGCAGGACCATTGAAACCACTGGTGAAAGCATATTTAAAATGTCAGGGTGCTACTTGTAAAAGTGAAACAGCTGGAAATTGCATCTCCCACATGGGGCCTTACGTATTGTGGTAAATACTGCCACAGGTAGAGCATTCTGTCCACTTTCCAAACTGTGCAGTTTTTTTCAAGTACTGAAAAAAGAAACACTGACTAACTAATATTAAACTTGTATCTGATATCAGCTAAGGCAGGTACGGCAGGTTTAAGGGCTGGTGAGTCCAAAATAACCACTTTGCATGGTTCCAATACCCCTGCTTCTTTTTCATAGCTCCACTATAGTTCAATTTTTCAGGAATTTGCTGAAACAACATCTGTTTAGTTGTGCTGGGGGAAGAGGGGGTAACGTGGAGAGCTGTATACTCAGATTCTTTACTCTGATCCAGGCACCCCTGGGGAGGCTGCAGGGCTTGGGTCAGCCATATGGTGGCAGAAGCCCCTGGAGGAGCCAGCATGATAAGCTGGATCAGCTTCAGAACTTCCTGACCGAGGCCTGGGCCGCACCACTAAGCAGGTAAATGAGGGGGGTGGTGGCAGCTACCCCTTAGCAGCAGGAACCACAGAAGCACCAGTACGAACCTGAGGGCAGAGAAATGGAAATGGTTTATTCCATGGCATCTGCAATGCTAAGGAAAATTAAAGTCAGGGTTGCTGAAACTTAAACTAAATCTGCTGAGCCTCTCTAATAAAATACTCCTTGATACCTTTATAAATGCTGTGCCTGCTTTTTTTAATTTTCAGAATCAATTCAAAATTGAATTTGAAGACAATTATCTTAAGTTTTTTTTTTTTTTTTTAAGAGACAGGTTGTATCTAAGAAAGTTGTGCAGAATCACCTTCTCTTTATTTTAATTTGTTTTGTTTTCCTTATATATTTTATTTTATTTTAACATGTTCGAAATAAAAATGAAATGAATGAATGAATTACTGTGTTAGACTTGTAGAAAATTGAGACATTAATCAAAAATATCAAATCTGGGCAAAAAACGATATATAAAACCCTTTAAAATACAGGGATACAGTGTCAGTACCATTTAGCATTTTGCACAGAAATATACATATGAACTGTACTTTCATTACTGTTAAATTCAACAATAACACAAATATTTTGCAACCCATTTTATGAGGTTAATGGAAATAATCAGGGAACATTTATTCTTTAGTGCCAAAATAACTTGCATGTCTTTTTTGAATGTTAAGGTTTTTTTGAAGAAAATGTTTTCTTTAGATAGAGTAATAACTAGAATCAGTGGCCCAATATATGTATTGTCAGTGACAAAGCTAATACATTATTGAAACCTGAATAGTTGTCTGGTAACTGGTGTATGTGTCCAGTGCAACGTAACTGTAGGCCCTCAGGACTTGTATGTTGAGAGAAACACACAGTCCATTTGTCTGCTGGCAGCTACACGAGTCTCCACTGTCAGAGTGGACCGTACCATTCTCGGGACTGAACCAGAAGGTTTGCATTGCTGTAATACAAAGGCTAGTGGTGGATGTAGTGTAACTTAACACCCTATAACACCCTTTTTCCAGACCTATAATTAGTCTTAATATGTATTCATTGTGCCTCAATATTTAATATATAGGTTGATAGAGTGGAGTTTTGTTTTATTTGGAGGAAATAATAGCATTTTTCCCAAGGGTTCCATAGAAACTAAATGTGGATTGATTTGTACATACTGTACAGTAATCTGTAGGGTGAAACATTTTGCATTGTGGCATTCCTGTTGCTCAAAAAATTATGCTGAGTAGCCATATCTCCCTCAAAATGTCCTTTCCCTTCAACATTCCTGACTGCAAGGCCTTTCTCCTTTTGCTGCTCACTTGGCACTTGTGTGATTCTGAGCAGTGTCAGCTAACACCACAGATCATGTGTAAATGTTTTAGATAGTAACGTGAACAGCCAGAGTTAACCACTGTGATTCTTCTGAGTTCTTAAATTGTTTCCTTAACACTTTCTATGAAGACCATGCCTATACTGCATTTTGGAGCCGTTCATAGTGTATTATAATGCATTCATAATGGTTTATGACTACACTATGTCAACAGCCAGAAAACATAGTTGTGACTTATAATGAATTAGAAGTCCAAGTGTCCAAACCAGAGGCTTATAATACATTATGACTACCTATACACACATCTCAATAAGAATACATAATTCATAATACACTTATAATTCAGCATTTTTTCTTTCTAATGCATGAAAACACATTACATTTTACTTACTACCAACAATGAAACATTATGATGAAGCATACATTATTATAGATGTATCCATATGTACTTTACTGTACTTAACACATACGATGATTACTTATATTGCATGGACTATTGCATCACATTAAAATAATTTTTGTGCTGTAAACATAATTTGATAGATGTTTGTTGGTGTAGTATGTTAATAAAGGTGATTTTCAACAGTACACATATTGTGTGGAAGATAGACTTTTTCTGCTCAAAACTAGGTTGTATTGGTCTTCTTGAGGTTGAGAAGTCAGTTAAATCGAGTTCTGTGGCTGCTCCTCATCTGCGATAAAAGAGCCAAGAATGACTCAGAAGCGTTTTTTGATCAACATCATCCAAAATCATTACAAATTACCTTTAAAAAAGAAATCTTTTTTTTTACGATGTGACAACGTTATGGCTAAGGTTTGGTTAGGTTGATGGAAAGATAGTGGTTTGGGTTAAAATTACCACTAAAAACCTGCAACCTGCATTTACAAACACACCTATTCCAATATCTCTGGTCTCATGAAATCGGATAGTATTCATTGCCATATGATGGGATTTCCTACTTTGCCCATAATTAATCAAATAAAGCAAATTAAAAAAAATATAGCCTGAGGCCGAGGATTTGGTATGCTGTGTGTCTTCAGCTTCCCCAATATTAATGAGAATTAGTGGTAATTAAACTGATAGAATTCTGCAAACCGCCACACTTTAGAGCCTCCTATGGACATAGGGAGCTTCAGACTGTATAGCTTTACCTCCCTAATTAATTTACAGTTTTCATTGTTAACCTGAATGTTAGCACCCACCCAGCTTTTGTTTGGCTCAGGCTAAATTCACAACTACAGCAATGCTTGATCTCAATTTTCATTCACTAATTATATATATAAATATCAAAATGATATTACAAACCTGACACAATGAAAGCCTTTTCTCCCCCTAGTGAACAGTATAGATAGATTAGCTGCAATTTGCTATCAATCTCTAAAAAGAGACAACTCAGTCCTCTGAGAAAAGCATTGGCGAAAAGTTTTCACTCAGCGCCAAGTTTCTGAGCTGGAGCATGCCATTTTCATTTTGTTTGGCATTTTTGAGATGTCTGAGGGAGTTGGTGTGCTCTCTAAGAGATGCTGACATGTTATTGTATTATTGCCTTTTGGTCTTCATCTCTAATAGAGAATGTCTTGCCTTTTGTATTTATAATGCATGCTGTCTTTGAGGTTGTTACAGGTGCCACAGAGAGACTCCTTATCAGTCTCTCCTTGTTGATATTCACACCAACATAATTGTTTTGCCTTCCTAACTATATATTCTGAGGAGTATATGTAACATATCAGCTAATTATGGATTCTCTCAGCAGTGTGGCCTTACCCTGCCTCACCTGGTTTCTAATTAATTAGCTATGTTTATCCTAGTCATTATAACCTTGACAGCTCGTTACCTTCATCCCAGGAAAGGGTTCTTTCATGACATATTACTAGGCTGGATGTGTGAAATGTCTCTGACTTGCCTGTGGTCTCCCGTGCTGGGGACAAAAGCCCAGATGACTCTAACTGAGATATGTCTTGAAGATATGAAATATTCAAATTAGATGCTAACAGAGAGGGACTTTGTGATGCCGGGTGTCTAATGTTAATGTTCTCATTAGAATATAAAAGAATCTTTGCCATTTTATCTGGATCAAAAAGTGAGAATAAGAGATGTGAATGTGAGTTCTTCAGGCATGACTGACAAGACAATGGGAAACTTTTACAGTGTTGCCGCCTTTGTCAAACTAGTATTTAACAAGCACTCAAGCAGAAGGGATTATGGGTTAAATGCAGGGCAAAATAATGGAAAATGAAAAACATTTATACTTTTCATTATTAAAGAATAAGCCAAATAAATTGATTGCTACCACTCAGAAAGACCCTGGCACTTGTGTTCATTTGTATAAGGTCTACAGTCCACTTAATAATAAACAACTCATACACTCACATTTGTGTTCAGATAACTACACCAAACAAAAATATAAACACAACACTTTTTTATCCAATTTTTCAAGAGTGGAAATAAAAGTTCTAAGTTTTAATTCCATGTTAGTGACAACTTCTTTTTTGCGAAGATAATCCATCTGCCTGACATGTCTGGCATATTGAGCTGATTAAACAGCACGATTATTGCATAGGTGTGCCTTGGGCTGGTCACAATAAAAGGTCATTCTAAAATATACAGTTTTATCACAAAACACAATGCCACAGATGTTGCATGTTTTGAGGGAGAGTGCAATTGGCATGAGGATACAGGTGTATACAGTCCACCAGAGCTGATGCCTGTGAAATGGATGTTCATTTCACTACCATAAGCCATCTCCAGTGTTGTTTCCGAGAATTTGGCAGTACATTTAACCAGCCTCACAACCGCAGACCTCTTGTAACCAAGCCAGCCCATGACCTCCACATCCGGCTTCTTCACCTGCTAGATAACCTGAGAACAGTGACCCGGACAGCTGATGCAACCCTTGTTTTGCACAACCAAAGAATTTCTGCAGAAATTGTTAGAAATCTTCTCAGTGAAGCTCATCTGCATGTTCATCATCCTCAAAAGGGTCTTGACCTGACTGCAGTTCACCATCGTAACTGACTTCAGTGGGCAAATGCTCATCTTTGATGGCATCTGGCCCTGGTTTGCACTGTAGCCTTTTTACTGTCGGGTCGATTCCACCCCGTTAGTAGGGTACCCCCTCAGTAGGGCCCCCGCCACTCTGACTTGATTTGACTGCTGTGCGCAGATTTAAAACTAGCACTCGCGCTGTCCATGGTGCTCATTTAATCCGCATTTCTCTCATTCTGCCCTTCCGTCTCCGCAAATGTACATCTCCGTACAGCCTGTAGGGGCCCACTACAAGTCCTCACCCCCCCTGCAATCAACTATTAGCAATTTCTACATAATATTGTGTACACAAATGGACCACGATGAACAATTTTAGACAGGTTGTGAATGCTGCCTGATTGTCAGACAGCTGAATATAATTTTCAAAGTCCAGTCACACACGTTTGTTTTAGTCATGCAAGTTAATAAATGCACTGTTCCACTGTATATAAAAAGAATAAATAAATGATGACTAAAAGCCAGAAAGTTGTTAAATATATTATCGATTTTTATTTACAGCAAAATTCAAATCTATTTACAACAATATTACATTTTCATAAATATTAGATCTGTTTATGTAATTTTCAGCTGAGCAGGAAGTCCCCGGTGGTGCGTCTGGACCTGGGTGTTGGAGACACAGATACCCACCGTCTGCGAGGATAAAGTGCCCTGGAGGAGGGTAGAGTGAATGCCGGTACAGTGGGCTATGGTGAAGCACTCTTGCATCATGGACTGACCCAGGCCAGCCCACATACTTGTCAATGGAACAGCCCTGATGGTCACAAACAGCCTGCAGGATGATGGATGGGAACAGTTTTCTGTTGCTGTAGCATTGACCATCAGGACTGGTGGCTTTATTCAGACATGGCAGCCGTCGATTGCTCCAGCTGCTTTCATGAAAGCTCTGTGCCTTGCCAGCCCTGTAAAACCCCTGGGATACTTCCTCCAGGTCTTCCTGGGTCTTCGGAAGGTGGATCACCTTGTGGCAAATCGCCACCACCTCAACAGTTACTCTGTGGACAATGCGGTGGACTGTGGAACAAGGCATTCCTAACACTCTGGAGACCACCCTGATGCCCCACTTGCCAGCCAGAACAGAAACACCAGGGTCTCAGTTAGAGTTATTTTCTATGGTGGAAGAAGTATTCAGATCCTTCAGTAAAAGTACTAATACCACACTGAAAATACTTCACTACAAGTAAAAGTGCATTCAATACCTTTCTTAAAGTAAAAGTATGTATTAGCAAAATGTACTTAAATTATGAAAGGGAAGAGTAGTCAAGTTGCAGTAAAATGTTCCCTGTCAGTTTTTTTTCTATGACAGTATATCTGATGTTTTTGGATTAATATTACTGCTGCATTAGTGTGTATGTTGTATTTTACTACTGTAGATGTTTAAGATTGAGCTCATTTGAACAAATTTATCTCCTGTTGGCTTGTTTTATCTACAGTAGTGCATCTTTATAAGATCATCATATGTTTGTCCATCATATGGCTGTCCTACATGAAAGCTGTCAAACAAATATAGCAGACCTCTAGTTTATAGTTTTAACTATTAGTTAGAAAGTTTGACATGGCTTATGACCATGCTGCTGTTTTGTTAGCACACTATGTGCTATTCCCCCATGCCCCAAGGCGATTGGATCGGCTATCAGCGATTGGATCGCCTATAAGCAATCTAGTTAACCTTCGATTGAACAATATCAATATGCAAATGATTGCCCAACCCTAATTTGAGTGTTACCCTCATGAAAAGTTACATAAACATGAGTCTGAGTTTGCTAGCAGTGACCACAGCCACATTTTGTCGTTTAGGTGTAAATTTGAACACAAATAGTGTTGAACAAACACATAAATCAAAGCTGTATATGGACAGGATTGTGCACAACTTTCTCTTTGATAGTTTGTTCAATTCCTGCAGCCTTCATATACTTAAAAATACTACTTAAAATATTGAAACTCCTTTACATGTCCTGAGAAAGCAATCACAGCTTACTCAGACAAATAGGCCTCTTCAGAAGAGGTTCATGATTTCCCTGAGCCCAACAGAATGTCCTTCAGTGAGACAGAGATAATAATTCATGCTCAGGGTCTCCAGGTATGCCAACAGGTCTTAGCTACTACTCCTTACTCACCATCACCATTTCTCAATATACTGTATTGTTGAAGGCAAATTGAGGATGTATTATTCAATAAGCAACGTACTAAAGAATTAATATATTCAAGTTAATTATGCCACTGTGTGAGGGAACTGTTGTACATCGGATTACCAAAATGATTTTTACTTTTGACCTTGGTCTCTGCGGATCAGTCTCATTATGAGGTTTAAGTTATAGCTTAACATTTTAAAACAATTGGCATGGAGCAGCCCATTTATTTATGGATTCAAGGATTGATGTCTTTTGTTTAAATAAAATATAACTGAATGGTGGTAGTGTGAATGAATCTTTTCAAGCGAGTAATTAGATGGGAAATTTATTTATTCATGTTTATGTTAGATTTTGCTATTCTTAAGACAGCTGCTCCGCAGAGGCAAAGAGCAGCAGAGGAGATGGAAAGGAACTGGCTGGTGTAACGTGTTGATAGAAGAGCTAATGTTATCTGAAGGTTTTAATGAGAGGTTCTGCTTCTCTCAACCTTCACAGTGCAAACCACCCTGCAGGTCCTGTACCTGCTCAGAGCTGAACAACTTGTTCAGCGGAAAATGAGTGGCCTCATTGTATATCCTCCCAACTCTCCCAACTTTGACAGCTGGGAGATGCCTAAGGCTCATCCTGAAGCTACTACCTCAGTTTTTGAGAGCAGAGCTGCTGGAGAAATTATGGCTTGGATTTTTGCAATCTTCCATTAATTGCAATGCAATGTCAGTGACGCTGTTTGTCATGACACTACATGCCTTTATAGTCCTGATTGACAGTATATGAATGTTAAAGTGGAGAGGGCACTACTGAAAAAAGATTGTTAGTTTTTCCTTGCTGGCCCATAGCAGTTAATAATGATGATTTTTAACAAGAGAAAAGGTTCTTGTATGGTTGAAATCTGAACGTCAGCCTCAGAGGATCACAGTTACTTCTGTAAATTGCATTAACTTTTTACAATGTAGGCTAGGTTCTTTGTGGCTGGTAGCCTCATCTCATTAGATTTTCCAATTATTATTCCTTTTCACTGTGTTACTACTGGGCAAAAATGAACACCCCTGACACAGTAACAATAACTAGCTACTCCCAGTAATGCAGCAGCATGTTTGGAGCAAAGTGAGGTCTCAGGGTTTTTTTTTTTTTTTTTTGCGAGAGATCATGACACTCTGAATTACCTGATGAATACCTGGAGCAATCTATGAACCTAATTAACTTCCCACAGAGATCAAATCAACACATCATTTTGAAATATATGGGAAGTAAAAAGGAATATTTGCCAAGGTCTTATCCACCCCTTTCTCTCCCTTCTGTCTTGAAAATGCTGCTCTTTCTGGAATCTATTGCATGAAAGGAGAGCTGAAGAATGACAGAGGAATGTGGTGAGAAGGACCAATTTATTCCATCAAGTAATCAATGTGCAATTTGAATTCATTTGAATGCACTCAATCATGCCCCTAATGTTGATGGCTCACGGGTGTGAGCATCAGTTATGCAGGAGTGTTATATAGCTTTGGTTTGGACCCATTTCATCAAATATTTATGGGGTAAAAAAAAAGAAAGTGCATCAAAATAGGAGTGATCAGAATTACACTTAAGTTTCTCATGTGTTTGGAGCTCTTGTATTTTTCTGAATACTGAGAGTTCTTTTGTCCAGGTTCCTTTGTCTTTTGGGTCAAAGAGGGTGTAGGAGGAATCAAACATGTCATGAAACTTTTTTCATTCTCTTTTTTTGCTTATTTACTTAGATGAACTCATCAATCCCTTACTTTCATGCCATAAAAGGCTCTTGTCTGAATGGACATATAGTACAAAAGCAAGTGATGCAAAAAGGTGAAATCGGGGTATATCTCTCCAGCTCAATTGAGCCTGCCTTCTCCCCTCACTCTTCATCAGCCTTGCCTGCCTCGCCTCTGTCTGCCAGTGTGTTTGGCTTTTAGATGTGATGTGAGCGTAGTATTCTCTCAGACCCAGGCAGTTACTTTGTGAACAGCCGCTGCTTGCACACTGATGGTGTTTCATTGCTGCATCCCCCAAGTTATATTAAATTTGCAACTGGCCCTCTTTAAGTCTTTTTCATGAGATGTATGTTTTAAAGAGTGTGTCAATTCTTAAAGATGCCCTTGGCTTTTATCAGTCGTTTTTAAGAAAGCTTTCAATAAAGAGGGAGGCGAGGGCTCAATGTGGCGGTGGCCCATTTTGCTTGCATAAACTGCATATAAAATCTTAAACTCAGATCTTAAAGGCTGATAAGATCTGACTTAAAGCTGCCTCAACAAAGCCAAGGCTTCAATATTAATGAATTTAACTTAACATCGTTTTAACAATGATTCAATGTTTGCTCTTTTCAGTTTAAAGCACTTTTCTTGTTTTTGAGCTGTAACAATGCATTCCTTTTCACGCATAGTTTCAGCTGCTGGTTCCTCCTGCAATTTGACATTTAAAGCCATGACTTTTTCTGTGAAGACCCCTCTTACAGCCTTGCAAGAAATCAGCTATGCTTTTTATTTCATGTTGGAGTGGATCTACAAATAAACCCCAGCGACTGTGTTTGTTTTTAACATTCTCAAGTTCCAGCTGTTCTGTTGACCTGCATGCCTGGAAGGTGCCATGGTAAACCGAGGGTGCAATTATTTCTTATTAGACCTTTGACTCCTGATACACCTCTACTAGGATGGATGAGCCATCAATTTTAGACATGTTAAACCTCTTGCAGCAGGAGACAGGGGAGCCCACCAAATGAGAGTTTATGTCCATGATGATATGATAGTCAAGTCAGTGGTAGTGTCCTGCTGAGTTCGTGCACAGATCACAAATCACAGATCCACAGTGCTCACTCCTGAGACTCTGGCCTTCTGCAACATTTACCCACTACATGGGCTCTCCGAGTTGTCATTCATACAGTGACGCACATACACACATGCAAGCACACGCACACACCGGACAGAAATTACAGCATGTCTTAATTATGAACAGATCAGCCTGCAACAAATCAGGTCTTTTGACAGTTCTACATTAAGAAATTATTAAATGTTTACTCAGTAGTGTGAATTAATCATGTCTTGGTTTGCATTTTCAGCAATGTTTTTTTTTCTTCACTTGATTGATTAATTTTCCTTGTAAAAAAAAAGTGTGTTTTTTGAAATCAGAAAAACAAATGTGATTTATTATATGTAAAGGTAAAACTGGGAGACTGTCTGCCCATGTGTTTTGGATGAGGAAGGATGAGAACATGGTCACATTTCCTCCCTGTAAACTTGCTGCCATCCCCATGGTGTGTTACTCCATATGCAACACAGAAATACATTAGTTCCCAACCTTGATGTCATGAACCTTGAAGGGGCCACAAGAAAAATCGGAGGGGTCGTCAGAAGAAAAAAACAAACCATACTTCTGACATAAAAATATTTTCTGACTCTCCTTTATTTTCTCTTTCATCCCCTCAGCTTTTACAGGTTTTACACATACTTTATACTGTATACCTTGTACATACAGTAGCTTTATTTTAGGGGTAAAATAATATAAATATACATATATATATATACATGTATATATACACATATATACACATATATACATGTATATGTATATATATACTGTATATACTGTATATATATACATTTTACATTTTAAGGCATGAAAAAGAGTACAGTCGGGGGCAGGGGTTACATTATTCCAGGGGTTACATTATTCCAGTCTCTTAGGTCTAATACTACAGTGCTTTATTAATATTATGTTGCAATACAATGTTGGATGTAAGTGCTGTTTATTCACACAGCACAAAAGAATATTGATCTCCTGTCATTCAATCATAGTTGGTCTGAATTTTTCACATAAGCTTGACCTACACTTGACTTATCCACATTGATCCACATGCAGCCTATACTGACCAGAGGAGAGAGAGGTCAAGACCATCAATACAAAAGAGGGTCCCTGTTGATTTTGCCAGCAGCTAATTATGCCTCAACTCTCATATAGAACAATTAGCAGACTAAAAAACTGCCATGGATCGATTTTACCTGCTAACAACGCTTCAGATCCAGACCACGATAGGTTTATTTCTCTGTGATCTGCACCTCCAAAAGATGTTAGAAATGAGTCTTGTGGAGAAATAACAGAAAAACAGACCACAGAAAGATTGTATGGAGCACAAAGATCATATATATCAAATATTTTATCCAGAATGACAAAAATAGACATAGCCTCCTTTTAACATCCTTTTTAATATCTTTAACAATATGTTGTCTTTGTTTGAACTGCGTTTGATATGTTGGTAAAGAGGCTTATGTGTTAGATATTCATGTTAAATGTTTCTTGATAATGTACAGACCCATTTGTACTTATGTAGCATTACAAAACCCTCATTTTCCTACTGCTTTACAAAAAGGGAGAAGGTTGTGAGTGAGATTTTGCAAAGCAGCTATGGGAAGATACATGACTAATTGCTGATACAGGTTGCAACTGTATGTATTGGAAACGGGAGCTCTGAGAAATGCGATTGCATGGTAGTATCTAGTGTTTGTGCAAAGAGTACAGAATTACGTTTTTTAATTACAATTTGTTTTATCATCTTAGTTTAAGATTGTTAAAGTTGAACACTCCCTTGGTCAACAGACCAAACAAATATTAAAATAAAAAAGTAAAAATTGTTTCATCTTTACACATCATACGAGTTATCTATTAGCACTAGCTCATTTTCAGATCTGGAACCTATACCGGTATACGGTGGCTGATTTAAGGTTCAGGGATCTGATTGCCTCAGGCGAGTTATTCTAAGAGCCCCCTGATGTCAGTGGGACTGTCTGGCAGAATAAAAGGCAAGGCAATAAACTGGGGGAAAAAGTAGCACACGCGCATTGAAATCGGGGCCTCCCCGAGGCGATGGCCCAACTGGCCCATGGTTAAATCCTCCACTGAAAGTGTAATAATCACACCAGAGCTCCACAGAGGGAAAGGAAGAGAAAGAGAAAGAGTGGGGGAAGACACAGAGGTACCAAAACAAAAGCCACCCCTCTCTGTCCTGTTCTTTTGTGCCTTCTATCTAAAGGAAAAAAATCTTGGTGCTAAGAAAGGGAATTATATGGGCTGTGATGACAACTGATGGGAAAGTGGAACAAGATCTGATACAGATCACAAGGGTTTGTTGTAGCTGTGGCAGTCATTCTGATATGTTTGCATATATAAACATTAGACTTGTACTCTAATCCTGTGCATAGGCTGTCATAAGCTCACCCTGGCTGCAGATAAATGGTTAATAATACTTTGAGTACCCTAAGCAATGGGTTTTGCAGTTGTAAGATTACTTAACACATATTAGTGTCCAAGCAGAATGTACGAGTGATGGTTGTGTTATCTGTTCTTTTATAAGAAATGACAAAGACAAAAAGGAAAAAACAACATTTGTTTAGGTAGTAAAATTAAGCCAGTACACTCTTCTTGAATGCCTCTTAATTCTTTCCCCTTTAAGGGTTCCCAGCAGGAACTCCCACTATAAATCACATTTAGTACCTCTGACATGTTAGAAGTGATATAGCTGCCAGAGCTGTAATTGCCTTACCCTGCATGCCTCGTCTTTGTGCTCCTGTCTTACATTTCACTTGCCCAAGTTGAGTACTTATGTGTGTGTGTTTAGGATCTGCGTCCATCTTAAGAATTGTGCAAATGAGGGGCATGTCGAGCAAAACATGGTGTCGTGTGCTGTTTAAAAACATCAATTAGAAGATTGTTTTCTATCCAGAAACACAGCTTGAGTGTTACCCCTTTTGTTCTCGCTGGTAAATTGTGGGAGGCTGACGGGGCATGCTAATTATGACAGAAAAGGTCAAATTAATTAGCGCTCCCTTTGAACTTGCCTTCGAAAGTTCCTGATATCCATGCAAACTTAACAGGGTTCAAATTAATCAAGAGCTGTCCTATATGCTGCAAAAATGTGAACTTTTAGAGCAGGCTTTTATTTGCAGAGGCTTTGGTAACAACATTCACATGTGCCATAGGCCTCTTTGTCAAGTGGAAAGGGAACACTTTGTGCACCATTAAACCTGCACAATGCTGTAATCGTCTTTGTTTAGATATGTTAAATAAAGCATATCATTATGCTCTACTGGGTGCTAAGTGGTATTTAAAGGTCCATAAATTCAATTAGACAATGTTTAATGCTGCCCCTAGACCATGTTAGTGCAGTGACGCCCGTGATCCAGGGTAGGGTCACGTCAGCCATTTTTAAGAATTATTACTTAGGATTTACATTTATATTGTCATTTTAATAGTACGACCCTCTTCAACCGATAGGGGCCTCAGATGCTTCCAGGGCCCCAGCTCATTTCCCCTCCCTCAGGACCACATCCCATTTGTCATTATACATAGCTAGGAAGAAATGTCTCCTCAGTCTCAGTCTGTCATTAGAGCTGTTCTGTTAGCCTGGTGCTAATGCGCAGTTTAGCAGCCACTGCGGAAAATGCTAAAGAGGTCCTGACAACTCCTGGGGGTTGGCTAAGTGTGGGCCAAGGGTTTCTGTGTGTGCAAGTGCGCACTCACATTAGTGTTTGAAGGGGGGTAGTATGGGGTCCCAGCGGTTGTTTGCCTGTTTTCCATCAAGAGCCCTCATCTCCTTTATCCCCTTTGTGGCGGAGGCCCTCCTCGGGCAGTTCCCTCTGAGGGGGATCTAAAAAGAGCAGCTGCCGGGGAATGAGTGCCATTTCCTCCTGCTGTCACCAGCACACTGGCAACCCTTAGTCCTCCTGTCCCCCTCCACCCACAAACCCCCTATTAATATGCATATGAACTTGTTTCTCTTAGTTCTGAACTCCAGTGACAAAGTGGGAAAGCATATGCCTGAAATATTCATGATCGCACGCAGTAATTAAGCGGTGGAGAAGGGAGCTCTACGAGGGAGAGTCACTACCCCTTTGCTGGAGTTAAAAATGGCCTCTTTTTTTCCCTTTCCAGCACTAAAAAGCATGTTGTCCTCTTCTTTCTCAGTAATTCTTCGAAGTATTACCTCTTCGTGTGTGCTGTTGTGCTACACAGAATCATTTCCCCTGTAAGAGTTAATGAGGCTTAAAGAAGTGTAGTTTTTGTTTAGTGTGTTAAATCCAGTTAAGTGCAGAGAGAAGCCACAGTGTGACATCAGGACTGTTATTCTCCATTTTTTTCTTTACCATGTCAGTAAATACCCTTTTATTATTTTTTCCATGCAAACACTAAAACCTTTAAAATTCTCAGATGATTTTACTGCAACAGAATTATTGAATCTCCTACACTACCTTAAAGCTTGCATGAGCTTAGTTTTAGATTAGACTATTTAAATTTTAGAATTTTATTTAAGGAACTTTGGGCTGAAACTTCAATCATGTATACATCTGATTTTTAAGTAATAACCCACAATTTACACTATTAACCTAAATCTCATTTATATCAATAAAATTCATGGTTTGAGTGCAATAATATCCTTTTCATTTTCTGTTTCTCCAGGATCACTTATTTCACCATTCATGCCTTTCTTCTTTGGATGCAACATTTAAAACACATCGTCATAGACAATATATACGTATGGTTCATGGATATAATGTAATATTGCAAAAATAGTGCATACATAATACTGTGTATTATCCTATGAAATAATACATCAGAAATCCTTTTTAGGGAATTAATTTCACATTGAATTATTGTCATCTTTTTGCAAAATGTCCAGTCATATGTGGATAATGTAACTTTATGTTTTTAAAAGACAGACTTCAACGTCGAAATATAAAGCATGCTGCAGACCATTCAGAGGTTCAGCCAGAAGAATCAGAGGACACAGAGAGTGTACAGTCACCAGAGAGATGGAGAGAGAATGGGAGAGGGAGAGAGAGGAGGGGGGTGGCAGTTAGTTATAGAATTTGTGAGGGGGGACGAGGGAGAGAGGGCTGTGAGATGGTTGCCGAGGCTTGACAGCCAGGTAGATTGTATCTGACATAAAGCCCAGAGATGAAAGAAGAGCGGACAGCTGGCCCACTGCACTCAGCTCACTCCACGCAGTTGCTCTCACCTCGCCATGACGCTTGCCCCCTTACCCATCCTATGCC
>JBBPCS010000283.1:7846350-7863539 GCA_037974645.1 Hollardia meadi
GAGAGAGAGAGAGAGAGAGAGAGAGAGAGAGAGAGAGAGAGAGAGAGAGAGAGAGAGAGAGAGAGAGAGAGAGATGTTGCCTCCCCAGCAGGACAACAGGCGCTGCTGAAGCCACCTCCAGACACCAGGAGACGGAGATCAGGCTCAGGAGACATCAAGGAGCAATCAGTGTCTGCTCACATATACCGGCAGACTGATTTATGATGAAACTTTAAAGAAATCATTTATATTTCACCACCTCTAAATTGGTGTATGAAATTTTCATCCACAATGAAACACAAAAAAGTATATATCTAAAGTCAAATAAATCAGCCCGAGCTGCTCCCAAGCAATTGACTTTGAAGTACATTTTCAACACTTTCGTGAGTGTGTTCATGTATCTTAGCCTTTTACATGCCAACAGCTTTCACACGTTTAAGGGAGGACAGTGTGTCAGACTGATTAACAGAATTATCTTTGAAGGGTCTGCCATGGCAAACACAGTTATGTGGCAATCCTGAATATTTCAGTAAGAATCACAGATTTTTTTTGGCTAATATAGAAATAGCTTTACATAAGATACAATGTAGTTTTTTTCTTTAAAAAATGTTTTTATTACGTTGTATTAGCTTTTATGGGTTCTAATAGCACCTTATATGCCACATTTATATTTTTATTATCAAAAATAACCAATTTTCTTTTGAGCAAAGCCAAATTCACTGATTTCAGAATTGATTCAATATATAAGAAATACTCAAAATTTAAAAAATGACTACAAATGAGAAACATCCTACACCGTTTAGACTGGGCTGGTTTTGCTTTCACTTTTTCGAATTTGACTGTATTGTCAGCTAAATTCCCTTCCTGTTTTAAACATTTTTGGCCTCAATTTGTGTCATCACACCAATACAGTAATTGGAGGGAATGTTGCTATCATAAAAAGAGTTGTCTCAACGCTGTACAGTGCAGTCTTACCTTGCCTTTAAAAACATAAACCCTCAGTAGAATTGTGCAAGAAAAGAAAAAGTGTATTCTCACTTCAAGGAGCTTTACTACATAAATAAATCGGTACTGTCTAAAAATAAAAGTAAAGCCCAAGTAAAATAGAGAGAGCATGCAGCAAGGCTTGATATAACTCAGGTGACTTGTTTGCTTTTTTCCTCCTCACTCTCTTAACTTACATCCGAATCAAGCAGTGCTGCAGAGGTGTCTGTGTGCTTTACACAAAGACATACTCTTCTCAGTCTCCCCCAGGAGCTCTCCACGTTAACAATCCCAATTACACCGAGACCACCAGAGACAGCTGTTTTTATTACAGAACCGCTCCTTTGTGCCGCCAACAAGGTATCTCCGCTCCTAGACTGAACACAGGGATAAAGCTGGTGAGAAACAGAGGAGAGGGAGAGAAGTGTGGAGTGAAGTGGATGAAGTCTCTTGGCTGCTCGCAGTGGTGATGCCTTTATTCACAGCTTCCCCCTCCCTTTTCTGATCTCGTGGAGCTCTCTACATGTCGGAGCAGAAGGTCAATGCTTGTTGGGAGAGGGTCTACAAAGAGATCAGGATCTAACTTAAGGCAACAGCAAATCACACAAAGAAGGGGGTGTTTCACCCTCTAACAGCGGTGCTTTATTTATTCATCTGCTTTACCTGGGAAATGTGACAGATTCCACAAGGAACAGTCTGGCTTTAATGTGTTGTTTAAATACCTACAACAAAAGGTAGAAGCCTTCAGGATTTACTAAATGTCACACACTGTACTGTAGCTATCAGAGGGAACAAGTGGCTCACCACTTGAGATAATGAAAGAGGTTTCAAAAATTGCACTTGAATTGCAGCTCAACTGGTTTACAAATTGAGATGGTTTTGTATTTGATCTCTATGTGGGGCTACATAAAAGCATCAACAGCTCCCAAAATATTGTAATTACTTTGTATAGGTTGATACAGATCTGCTTGAATGTCTGTAACATTTTATTAGAGTTAATAAGACCTGAAATATTTGGGAATCTGGTGTTGAGCCAGATCATGACTACATATTGGCATTATCTTTTCTGATCCAATAACTTAAGAATAAAAGGGCATTGGAAAAGCCCTACAACATGCCATAATCAAACAACTCACTGTCTTATGTCACAATTTGTGGAATTAAATTGTTTCATAAAAATTTAGTCTTATGTTGTACTTCCTGAGCCCAGTAGCGTTCATAGTTTAGTTTTTTTTAACCATAACAGTGATCTTTTCCTAATCTTAAAGCTGCTTTATTAAAAATTTTTCGGCTACTTGGGGGCAGTGGAAGAAGATAAATACACCATTGACATTACAGGTTAGCAAACTGTAGCCTGTTCACACATGAACAATTTTAGCGTGTATTTGGAGTCCTTTTTGCATCCACCTCACAAATGTAACGCCTTGATTCCACCTGGCACAGCTGCCTCACATTACGGCCGAGACGCGATTTTGTTCTGTCCTCTGCACAGCTTCATGCCCCCCTGGGAGCGTTTCAGAAGTGGAACATTGAGTTGACCAGCTCATATTTTGTTGTTTTGGGAATGTCCATTGATTGTATATAAAGATGGACAACATGATAGCTCCCCAAAAATGAAGCCAAAACATCTCGATCACTCCCTGGTGGTGGGCAGCAGTATAGGTAATAAATCCCGCCCCTCAATGTCATTAGATAGGACATGAGTCAAATGAAAAACTCAAAGTACACGTCAAATGTATTTTTTTCAAAATGGTTTCTGTGATTTTAGGTAGTTCTTATCACGCTGATGTATGTTCAAGTGTTTTTCTGATAAGCATGGTTTTAATAAGTTATTTAATGATGTAAAAAGGGGGTGAAACGTCATGATTGACACCTTTGCCCTGCTCATAATTGAGCAGGAGGTTGTATGGGTGGGAATACCACGGCTCCACTGCTTGATCACTACTGGGCAGACTCTGGCTCCAAATGACATCACCAGCGCAAGATGGCAGCACTCGTATCCGGGATGTTTTGGTTTCATATTTGTACAGTGGGAACAAGTGGAGATGCGTCCTCCATCTTTATTTATGCCTCTGTCAATTTCCCCTTGATTTTGGGCTCCTACCAAGAGTACGTAGGCCACTTAGTTAAATGTTTTTTGTTTGTTTTTTGTGTCTTTTTTAATGTGATATACGATCGGGAGTCTGCGCAGGGTGTTCTATTTCGAAAATGTACCTCATGCTGACTTCCTGTCAGGCTTGATATGACTTCTGTTAAAACTAGACTATATTTTGAGAGGAGCAGTGTGAAGTCAGTTCTGGGACTAGCTGGTGCATGTCTGGTAGAATCACAAGCATTGTCTAGAATGTCTGCGTGAATGCCTGGTAGAATCCTGTATCCTCTATCCTGGTCTCCACCAACTCATGAGGGAAATTTTGTGCTCCTTAGTGGTTAAGTCCATCACTATACTACCAGTTAGTTGCTAGCTTTGTCTGTCTGCTCTTTGGTTCTCGGCAGGGACTGCGCATTTTGCTGAAAACAGCAGCTTGCTGCTAAAAATGGTGGTAAGATTGGTGAGAGTGAACCAAAACAGTAAAGTCGAGCCAAAACAATAAGCTGAAAGGAACTAAAATGCTCTGTAAGAGCTGAGGGGAACAGCGTAGTTGAGTGTTGATTGTCTGTGGGTTCATCACTACAAGTATCAACTTTCACATTACACTGTCATTTAATAAATTGTTAATGGAAAAAATATTTATTAGGTCAGCTCTAAGTCTTTTAGTTGCTTAACCTGAGCCATAGTTTATTTACCCTGACCACGATCTTCACCTAACTGTAACCATACTGTAATTGCTGCATACAGATATTACAAAGAGAATATTATTTTGATCTATAGTGATGCCAACCTCAGGCCATGACTGATTAGAGGCCTTGGGAGTGAAGTATGCCGTGAGGTCAGGAAAACAAATAACACCACCACCAATTTCCCTATTACACACCAGGTACCAACCTTTTGGGGGGGGGTGGCATTAGATTCTGGCCCAGCCCTGCATATAAGCTGCAGGGCAGCAGATGATAAGGTCAAGCCTCATAATGATGTCACATACCTTTAGGTACTTCAGATCAATATCGAGAGAGGTGCGTTATACCTGACAGCCAGTCAAATAAACCCTGTTGAAGAAAAAAAAAAATCTTGCTTTGAGATTGTCTCTTCTGATAAAATGAGATCCTCTCTCTCATGCTACTTTTGGCAAAGACCATATTGGTGGAAGTGTTTGTGGTCTTTAAAGCAATGTGGTCATTCACAAATCTGATAAAATATCTTCCAGATTTGACGGATCAACCTTGAATGACAAAATGACAAAAAAAAAGACAACCATGTAAATGTATGCAGTAAAGCGTGAATGACTTTAAACTGCATGCTGTTGATGTTGCGTTGATGCACATGGTTCTGTACGATAACGTTTCACATGACAGACGTTCCTTTGAGTAAACCTGACCTCATATAACAACAGATGACATGGTGAGGAGGGCAGCCTATATGAGGTTACACCGCGGAGCATGCGACTATGCGTATGTCAAGTGCTATACGAGTGATTAATATAGCAGGATGATTGCAGAATTCTGTCCAACCTGAATGAACATTTCTTCTGCGTCTCTCATTAGTTTGGCTGTCCTACGCGGTGATATATTGCTTGTCTCTGGGTTGTCTAATGGGTGATGCTAATTGACCTCCTTTCCCCCTTTCTTCTGCACAAATGAAAAGATTTCCTCCGTCCTGTGATGGAGCATGTCACAATCTGATCCGACAAATTAAAAAGCTCACTGCTGTCACACTGTCATCATTCGAAGCCCCTTGCCTCATCAGCTATAATGATGATTTTTCTTCACTGATACCACTGCAGTGCACTGCCAAACACAATACTTGAGAGGGCAGGCTGCTGCAGTTGTGTGCGGTATGTGTGACAACTGAATGTTTGTGATCTGTGAAGTCTTCTATACTTCAATACTTCAACCTATATATGAAAATTTTTCTCCTATCAAGAGCGAAGTTTCAGTTCGTGTCCAATTTTTCAAAATTTCCATTTTTGCATTGGTTCAACTATGTAAATTTGATGTTTGCCTACATTTTTTTAAGAGTTCTATAAAATAAGCAGAATTATCACAACTCCAAATTTACATTAGGTTATATTTTATTTAAAGGTTTAAAAACATTACCATCGTAACCTTCTCTTTAACAGCCTCCGATTATTTACAGTCACATATACCTGCTTCATACAAACTGTAAAAGGATTTATTAAAAAGACACAGATCATATACATGAGCGTGGTATTAGCCTAATTTCTCAACCACCGATAGAAATCAGAATCCACATTTAGACAAGACTAACATATTTTCTGCTACATAGCTACACGTTGATTTTTCAAGCACTTTTTTTTTTTTTTTTGTATTTGAAACATGTGACTGCCATTCTGCGAAGCCATTGGCCTGAATGTGACAGCAACATGATAGCTCAGCCACCGCACATTATTGGCTGCAGAGCGATCATGACGCTCATTACCTGCAATCAGCTGCCCCATCTGTGGCCAAAACAGAAATTGAGTGTGGCATTTTACCTGCTGACTTTGTGTGTATAACTTTGTAATTTATGCGGTGTACCCATACTATTGACAAAAACGCAGCACAGTGATCAAAGCCAGCCATTCAGGAGGTTGGACAGGGCCATGAAGACAGGGCCTGTAACACTAATGATCTTCAAACGCTCATCTATTTCACTGGGAGCCATGCACAACTCCCTAGCAAGTCCCCCGTTCTCCCTCTGGAGGTAATTGTGCCTGGCTGGTTAGGTGACAGGTGTCAAGTGGCCCCTCCTCAACCGATTCATCATGCTAAGCAGAGAGGAAAAGCTGATCTCAGTCTCTCTCTTGCTTTCTCTCTCTCTTTCTCTTTTTACTTTGTACTTTTCTTCTTGTCTGTCTTTTTCTTGTAACCTCAAATAACTACATTGTCATTACCTCAGAGTGCCCCGATCACATGTTAGCTGTGATTTATGACAAAGTTTGGAATGCAGTACGCAATTGGAGCTTGGGCAACAACTTGATTCATCCTGTCAAAACTGTTCATGTTATATCATGTGCTTATTGAAACGAACATATGGTGTGTATGTTTGAGAATAACAGAGAAAGCAGGGCTTTAGCTAATATTTTCAATATCAACTAAACTGTCAAATATATTCTTGAGTAAACAGTGCTCATCCAAATTTTCTAAAGCTCAAGTTGCTTGTTTTGTCTAACAAAAGTCAAATATATTTAGTTTACCAACACAAAACGACAAATTAAAGTAGCCAATCCTGAGAATTGGGAAGGTGAAACCAGACAATGTTTGGCATGATTAATCAATTATCGAAATTGTTGCTTATCAATTAATTGACTAATCAGTTAATTCCGCTCTGTGAGTGAGAGAGAGAGATAAAATTGCTTTTCGAGACAGATGTCAGAACTTTACGTGGCAGAATCGTAATGATCAACCCTATGGCTTCAGCTAATAATTATTTTTCATTATCACTTAACCTCTTAATTAATCATAAAATGTCAGAAAACAGGGGGAAATGACCTCCATGCCCAACCAACAGCCCACAACCTAAAGATAATCTATTTACAATTACATTAAACAGGAAAAAGCAAGTTCTCACATTTGAGAAGCTGAAACTGGAAAATGTTGGTTACACCTTATTTTACAATCACTCAAATTACTGTATGATTGCAAGATATCAAAAAATTCTGTTAATTGAATGATTAACTGTCTGCCCATTTCAGCACCAATTAGGTCCTCTTTCTGTGCAAAATAACTGATAAGAGTTTATTGAGTAACTGAGAGAAAATGGTGGGCACTGGGCTGAGTCGGTGGGTGACCACAGAGCTACTGACAGGCAGGTTAGCACGCTGGCCAAAAATCATGCAGCCCAGTGGAGATGTGGAGAAAAAAAAGACAGTATACGTTCTGTGTGTGTGTGTGTGTGTGTGTTTGTGTGTGTATGAGAGAGAGCGAGAAAGAGAGAGAGACCACACCCTCACCATGCCCGCCTGTCTAAGCACAATCCCATAGGGACCTGCCATACACACGCTCTCTCTCTCACACACACACCCCAGTCATTAATTCCTGCTTTGCATCTCCACACCATGTAATATTTATGGGTCACCGCAGCTTTGTATTCACAAATGGAAACGCCAAGAGAAAAAAGGGAGAAGACACGATACCTCAATCAATCCTGTGAATAAGGTTCAGATTGTCACATCATGGCTTTTTTTCTACCACTAAGCCAGTGCTTATGCAGCATTCTTTTCTTTGACCTCTAAACAAGTGTTTTGTATGATGGATTGTCAGACACAACCTTTGAGATTGAGTCATATTTAACACCGTAACAGTTAACAAAAAGCTCAAGGCAAAGGCATTATGAATGTTAAAAAAAAATTCATAGCTGCAGAATTCGAAGAGCAACAAAACTGCATTTGTTTTTACTGACAAATGCAGTTTTGTTCGAAACTCAATGCATTTCTTCCAGATATGACACTGAAGTATAAACGACATACAGCACTCTAGTACACACATTTGCTGCTCCTCAGAATCTTCCCACTAATCAAGGGAAATCTTTGGTGCATTTCTCTCCTTCTACATCTGACAGATCATAATTGGGGGCCTTTTATCACTTCCTACAACGTAAGATGTTGCCTGAAACCTGTGATGCAACAGTGGGAGCCATACCCTCACTGCCTTTCAAATCAACAGTGTTGTCAAAACAGAGCCCTGAGGAACCCCCAGTAGAGTATGGCTCACCAGACCCCTGTAGAGATTTGAAGACCACTTTGGAACTCTAATCCACTCAAAATGTGCTGATAATTTTCCTTGCCAGGACACTCTCTGCCTGGTGTCACAAGAGTGGCCTCCCGGGAGCAGATCAGCCAATGATAACAAAGTAGCCAGATGTCTGGTGCTGGCAGAGTCCCAGAAGCCCAGACAGCGGCACGCAGCAGCATCCGCTGTGGGCCACAGATCAAAGATACCTGAGAATTACTTATGGGCACAAAATATGTGTTGCTTACTCTACAGTTCCCATTAATAACAATCTGGGAGAATTTGTATTTCTAATTAACTCTTTTCTTTCGGCATACAAAGTGCTGTAGGATGTCTAAGGCTGCAGCAGCAATTTTTCCGTGGCAACTGCGAGTCGACAACAGGAAGTCGGATGCAGCACTGTCTGAAGGAGCCAGATCAGCTTTAAATGCAGTTCTGAGGCTCAGAACACCCCCTGACTTGCCTCAATAAACAAACAACCAGTGTAAGAGTCAGCGTATTTAGATTTAATCATGCTGCATGGGGCCTCCGTAGCACTGGCCCTTGATGCATACCTCGAAAGCTTTAAGTGTTAAATTGAACTGTTACAGCTGGGGTGCATTAATGACCAAATTCTCGGCTCATTGTCTTGTCCTCATACTGAGGTGGTGATACTTAACCTGTAAAGACCAGACCAGTTACACCAGCATTTCCATTACATTTACGAACTACACCCACCAAGCATCTGACTCACACTGAATTATACTTTCTGCAAGATATGAAGCCTTGCCTTGTTTTTTACCATGGTTGTTTGTGTTATTCAGGCTGACATTAAGAAGCATTGCAGTTCCATGTTGTTTTCTCCTGCAGGCCCTACACTTGTTTTAGAGTCCTCCATTTATTTCATCTTATGTGTTACTTTTAATACACAAATATTTAGAGTAGACCCTTGACTTTGAACTGAGAAGAATAGTTAAGCTCTCTCCGCCTAGGGAAGGCATTTGTTGCCTTTTTTTTTTCATCTTTATGGGGGGGAAGAGGCGTATTTCATCTTGAACACATTTGTGCATATTTTGTCAGGCTCACTATGTTCTAGTGCACTTAAAAGTCATTGTTCATTGGATGGATGATATGCATCCCATGCATTGTGTGTGTGCACTGTATTGTATTAATTATTAAGTATAGAAAGTGTTGCTTCATGTCCGTATTTGATGGAGAATCCCCCCTTATAGCCTGCTACCCCTTCCCCCAATTATGTATATTACCTTTGCTGGTGCATGGTTCATGCAAATTCTCATTTGCATCGCTCTCTTGAATGTGCTATCTGCTGGCTGGAATCCTTTAAAGCCTATAGTGAGCATTGCCCTTGATCAGATCTTGATTATGACCTTTTCTTTTTTTATCTGTTCTTCTACTATGATTCTCACTATATGAAGTGCACAGATGAACAACTAATAAAACAAAGAGAATTTTCTGTAGAGCCACATTGAGGCATCATTGTTTTTGGCCTTTAATGTGTGTAATGTGACCCTTGACTATCTTGCTTTCCCAAGATATTCACCGTGTCTATATTTCTGCTCACTGTATATCCACATTTATATACAGTATGAGATACTAAACAACACTTATATGAGCCAATCACTACTCTTCCATTGGACCTAAACTTTGTTGTTGGTTACAATATGCTTAAAATTAACAAATGAACCAAAAATATTTATCGGTTGTTATTAAAATATCAATATTTGTTGATATCAAGCCTCTCACTGAGAAGTTGTTCCACATGAAGTTGTTTTTTATGAGTATATTTAACTCCCTGCATCAACATCCCGTCCCAGTGCCTTTCAGGGTTATTCTGGGTCATTTTTTAACATCGTTTACTTGAAAATGTAACTTTAAAACGAGTCTTAAAACTGCCTTGGTGAGCTCCTGTCTCCCAGCTCCGGCAGCTCATCACTCCTAAAACAGCCACTCTCATCCACAACGGCCCGACTGTTATTAATGTGCGCTGAATAATTTAACGGGGTAAAATTACCATGCTCTTTTGAAAAGATTTTTGCCTACACAATTAAAGAGCATTACAGTGATTTTTAGTTGAACAAGAATTATGACTGTTTTCCCTCCTCTCTGCTACATTTTCTGGCTTCCTTGTTATGAGCTGTGGGGGAGCGGAGTTGTAAACGCCTGCTATTCTCTGCTTCTGTCTGACTGCTAGGAGAGGTTGTGCTCTAGGTCTGACCTATACCATGATGAGTGGCTAATGGATAATGGATGATGTAGTATATGTTCTACTTCCACCAAAAGGACCCCCATAATGGCCCGCTGGCCCAAACAAACTTGGGCTATATTAGGGCTGTTTTAAAATGTACAGGCTCAGTCAAGTAGTGTTTAAGGCACCTGGCTTGAAATAGCTGCTTACATCTGGCAGCAGGTGTTGAAAGGGGAATTGTGTTTGGTCATTTTTGAGTTTTTCACTGAATACACATTCTAAGTCAAACGGAATTCATTAAAAAGGATGAAAATGGCTTGTTTTATGCCCACTTTGTGGGCTAACGGGGCAATATTATACTGCTGTTGTATGACATCAGCAGGAGCATTTGCCAGGCCTTCACTCTTATTCCATGCGGACAACTGTCCACATCTCAACCACAGGCCAACAATTGGCAGTAATTGGCACGTTGCCTTGGCTGTCCTGGGAGAGATCTGAGGGTGCATTCGGCCACGGACAGGCTGCCCTTTCCACCAATTAGAGAGTTGTCTCCTCGTGGGGGGGGGTGGGGGGTGGCGGGGAGTGTGTGGGGGGTGGGGGGTGGTCTACCTTACTGCTACCTTGTCTCTTGATCAAAATGATTTGTGGAGATCCTTTTTCTCTTCACTCCTCTCTTCTTCCCTGCCTGCCTCTCTCCCACCACTGAGGTATTACTGTTTGTGAACTGCTAGTGAGAGTCTTCAGTCAAGGACCCCAACCAGCGACTGACAGCCATACAGTAGCAGTCAGTGGGACATTCACATTAGAGGTGCTCTGACAGTCAGGCTGTGCTAGACAGGCCTCCCAATGAAAATGCTCCACACAGCTCTTTGCTGCTGCTTTCCTAATACATAACTTGCTGGCTCTCTTCTCTATATGAACTTTTTTTTTTTTTACCAGTGGATGTGATGCTGAATTGGGTTTGGCAGACGCTGAAGTTTCTCAGAATAACTGAACTTGAGTCTTTTCTCTTGTTGCTGGTGTGTTGGCTTTTTTTGTTGTGTCTCCAGGCATAAGCAGCGTGTTATTGTTGCATGGCTTCATTATGATGGCTTTGACGCAATGATAGCAAGTGTCTCATGTGGTTAGAAATGTGCAGGCCACACAAGGTACCAGGGGACCTCAGTCCAAAGGATCACAGGCCTCAGTGCATGCTGCTAACGCTCCCCAGTTTATGCCACAGGGAAGGCTGCGGAACCAACACCCAACCCCCCTATTCTCTCCCCTCCCGGTCTCTCATGTCCTCAAAGCCTGTGTCTCTCTGCATTGCACTTCAGTAAGTATGAGGAGGCGAGGAGATGCTTCCTGTACTCAGAAATATGTGTCAGGCTCCTGGGTTATGTTGTGTTGCAATGTGATGTAGAGGGCAACAAAGCAAGTGCGAACAGAGGGGGAGAGAAAGAAACAGCCTTACTTATTCTCTTTAATCCATCGTGAGATATTCAGAACTAGGTTAAGTTAAACCTCACATTACCCAGACATTTTGAGCATGTAACAAGATCACTATTTACACATGTGGGGCTATAGTAGTGCCATGGGTTTCTTTTTCAGTCAACAATTAGCACAGGTAAAGCCGAGCCTTCACCACAGGTTGACAGGCTCACCATAAAGCAGCTTTATTTCTCTGCAAGGACTTTCATGAGGGGGCCCTACCTAATATGCTGTCTGGCCCCAGGGCCTGTGGGAGTGTGGTTGGATTATTATGTTAATGCATGTGCCTCCTGCCCTCTCCTCAGTCCCAGCTGGCCTCCCTGTCGTTAGGAAGTGCTTTGCTCTGACAGAGGAGTAATATGCTCCGTGATTGAGGGGCCAAAAGATCGAGCTCTATAAGAGAGGGGCCACCACTGATAAGCATATGATAAAAGTGCCATTGTACGTGAATGCCTCAGAGAAGATGACTTAGCAATTCCTATGGATTTCAGTGGGAGAGTGAATATGTATAAGGGCTGTGTGGTCCTTTTTGTGCAGCTGAATTTAATTGCCCATAGCATTATATCTCATGCCCTGTATTTTATAGTACTTTTATTGCATGGACTCTTTGAGTACGAGACAGTGACACATCCAGCTGTAAATATGTTGGCTCCCAGGCCAACGTGTGATGCTTCCAATCATCCTGTAGGAATCAATATGAGACTTGAGAGAAGATTTTGTTGAATGTAGTTCATAATGTACATCAAGTATGTGAGCTCTAATTGCTGTCAGCAAAAACATTCAATCAAACTTATATTTTAAGGTATTAGAAATGATATTAAGATATTAGAAATGCAACAGAGGAGCTTCAGTGGGTGTCTCTGTTCTAGATGCAGTAATATGTAACAGCCCTTATATTAATTGATGGAGAGTTGGTTAAGTCAGTGTAACTCCATCAGGAAAAGTGATGACACTGTTCTGCCAGATGGCATTACCGTACAGATCTGTGCCACACACTCTCATTTACTCAGCTTGACACCAAAGTAAAAAGGGAGGCGAGAGAGAAAAAAAACCCAACCCAAAACTTCTTATGACTTGTCGAGAAGGTTGCACCGCGTTGGATCCTGCACATAATTGTGTAAATATGTCAGCCATACAGAGCAAGATCTCTCCTTTTAAACACTTGTCTTTTTCATCCTGCCTCCGCAGGAGTGCTGGGTTAGCTACATATTAGCTTTGTGTGGGCTCATTCACAAAGTGTGTGGAGTGTTTGTGTTTTGTCGGGGGTTTGTTTTGTTTGCTTTTCAATCAAGTTCAATTTCGTCTCCATCAATGCAAGCTCTTTCCACACCCCTCTTTCTCTTGTCTGCCCAGATTATGGTCTGTCTCTTTTTGCAGAGGAGCCTTCACTGTTGTTATTGTTTGCTCCCTTTTATGGAGCCCCAGCTGTAACGAGAGGAAGGGTATCTGTGGGTAATTGGTAGATAAATACTTTGCTGTGACTAAACGTCAGAGCAAGGGAGGTTGTAACACAAGCAGGTTGTTTTCCTTCTTTTGAGAAGGCAAAGAATGAAAAACAGTAAATGGAGAAACCATTTAAGTTGTGTTTTTATCTGATTTTCTTCCAGATCGTCTAACAATCATTGATCATCTTGAGTCATTGTTTTGTTGCATGAATATACAGTATTTGAAAAATTAAGTACATATTTGGTAACACCATGCTTACTATTTGGAGACATGAGTGATTCAGACAACATCCACTTTTCTGATCGAGCTGACTCAGTTGGTCAGAATTGACAGAATATTAATTATCAAGTGTTTGAACTGACTGATTTATCAGGTGAGGTAGTATAAACTCCAAGAATTCTCTGGTTTAGGCCTCTCAAATGTGAGGATATATACCATTGTAAATAGATTAGGGCTGCAACCACACACCACCTAACCCTATTTTCATGATTGATTAATCTGCTTTTTATTTTTCAAGGAATTGTTTATTTTATAAAATGTCAAAAAAAAACATCCACCCCAATTTCCCAGAGTAGTAGTAGTAGGTAACATCTCCAAATGTCTTGTTTTGCCCAACCAACAGTCAAAAAAAGATATTCAAACTGTGGCAAATCCTCATAATTTACACACTAGAACCAGCATTCTTGGAACTTTTGCTTGAAAAGTGATTGAAACCATTAATTGCTTATCAATTATTGTGGGTGTTGGACTGTTGTTTGGACAAAATAAGACATTTGAAGGGCATTTTGACTTCATTTTCAAAATTAATTAATTGAGAACATACAGATTAATTGATAATTAAAGTATCGGCAGCTGCAGCTCTACTTTATCATTAATTTCTTATAAGTTCTTGTCTACAGTGAACAAAATATTTTAATACCCTGATAACCTTAAAAAAAACTTTGTGTTAATCCAACATAAAATCAAAGATGGATATGACATTCACAAAACAAAAATAGAAACAAAGGGCAAAAATATGTGCTGTTTGCTTGAGGTTGGAGTTGCAGTTTGTTCTGGAAACACATTTCATGTTTCTCAAGTGTGGTGTAGTAATGGGGTTTGTCTTTATTTTTTTGTTGTTTCACGCCCTACAATTATTATTTTCACCATGGTCTGATTGTGAAAAAATGTCTTGAATTTCTGAGTATAAATGCACAAAAACCGTCAGAGAAATGAAGAATGAATAACCATTACATTCAATCAGTGCCATGTCTTTACATACAGTACAAGAGTCTGTGGCACAATTAGGTTGACTTCACTTTTGACTTATATCCATTTAGATCCATTTGGGGCTCTTCAGTTGTCATGAAATGTCTTTTTTTTTTACAAGCTGGTGACTTTTCACTCAAGTTTGGCAAGATGGAACAGGGGCACTTTGATTGTTACCCTCTCCTTTGTTGTTCGTTAAAGGCCTTGAGGTTTGGCAGCCATTGTCTTTATAAACTCAAAGCTGTGTTAAATGCAGCCCCAGCCCAGCTAATGAGGGGGAGCCTTCAAAACCTCCATGAGATGATGCTGTCAAATGGGTGACATAAAAACGTTGCCTGTAATCCCCTTGTGCAGACCCTGGGTGTAAATATGCCAGCTCCACCATTTTCACAGCGTTTACTCCCAGTTCAAACAATCCCTCTCCCTCCTCTCCCCCTCCCCGAAAACACAATGACAGCTCTGCGATATTCTTCTCCAGAATCCTTGGCTGCCTACGACCAATGAAACAACCAGGAACAGCTCTGATAATCTCCTTCATCCACAATGTGGGAAAGACACCTCTCTCTTCTTCTTTGTTTCTATGGACTGAAACTTCTGCCACTCACACATTTTGTACTGCTCAGAATTTTGGGTGTGATGCTTTCAGTGATTTTTGAGCTATGGTTTGGTGCTGTTTGTTTGCATGGTTGTATGGGTGCACACACAGTAGTAGATACTTGCTGTAACTGCAAAAAAAAAGCTTAATATAAACAAAAGGAGGGCCTATATAGCACTCATTATCACTGGGAACCTTCAGAAATTAATGTCCTAAACTAAAATTTGCTGCTTGAATGATATGAACTCCTTGATACAGAGTTTATAAAAATGCACTGAGAGCTAACATTTGCTGAAAGAAGGAAAATGAAATAGTGATAAATGTAACACCATTCATTCTCTTCATTCCTAACGAGAAACATATTGTATCTATCCCAGTAGGACTGGCCGTTTCCAGAATTCTGCAAGTGGTCATTTATTAACTTTATTAAGTGTAATGACATTGTAATGGCCTACCTGGACACAAAATGATTGAATGTACCCACAAAAAAAAATAAAATTTGTTGCTGTGACCTTCAGAGCTCAAATTTCATAACAGTTTGTCTAAAAATACAGCAAAATTAAAATTTCCAGTGACAAAGAATGTTTTGTCTGCTACCTGTAGCTTTCTTGAACAATAAGTTCTCATATAAATCACAAAACCTGCATGACCGCTACAAAATATGATTCATATAAGCATTTTCTGATCTGTCACCTCTATGGTTAAGTTTGAGTTAAATTGAACCTGTGGACTTTTTGTAAACACATTCCATTCTGCGTTTCTCATCGGAAGCATTGTGTGCATCCTTGAGGACTAATACATGTGTTGAATGCATTTACTTCCTGATAAAACATTAGCAGATGTTTGGAAGAAACCTGGACTGTTTAAATCCATGTTTGCTTGCTAGGAATCTTCTTCTTCCTTGACTTTGTGAGTACATTCTGCATTTTTTGGAACGTAACCGCCACCATTTGTTGTGTCTCTGCATCCTTGTGTGCATGCACAGCATAATAACAAAACAGCCCACAACCTACAAAATATTGCTCAATAGCATTACTAATGGTCACTGTCACTACCTGATCTGAGTCACTACCTGATCTGAGTCATGCATGCGCAAGTGTGTCCGCCATATTGAAGAGCGAAGTACAGCAACACCACTTGGACAAACCACACCAGAACTGCTTTAAACCATTAATTTGTTATGTTATGATTACATTTGCTAATGACTATTTCACACAGAGGTTTGTGGTTGCCCGTTGTAGCATAGCTATTTTAATGCTCATTTGCTGTTATTGGGTACTGTACTTCGATGCTTTGGCAATACTTTTGCAAATACGTTCATGCCAATAAAGATGTCCTTTGAATTTAATTAAAAAATAAAAGTTATGCTACAACTGGTAATGATGCACCATTGTTTGAAATAATCATTAACAAGTGTAATTCTAATCATTATTAACAGCTAAATTGAACAAATTAATTTAATTAATTAATTAAATTAAGTAATAAGTTCTGCGTGTGGTTTTTATGTGGGGTTGCTGTAGTTAGATGTCCAAGATTGGCGGACACACTCATGCATGGGCGACTCACATTGTGCAGCGACTCAGATCGAGAAATTTCAGTCACCTCTAAGTTTAGGCAAACAAAAGTACTTGACTTAAGTTGACTGTTGGTGTGATACAGGATGTGAACCACCCTAACCTCCTACCACCCTAACACGTTTTATGGTGGGATAAACAAAAAGAAAATCGTGCCTCTTCCTCGTTTGGCACTTAGAAAGGAAAGTAATTGTTCTCATTACTGCAAGAGGTTGGTTGTCAGGAAACCTAAGTTGTATTTATTTTTTTTAAAAAGTATTTTACCAACCAACCAATGTTTTTATGGTGTGGACGTATGGTGTTTATGGTGTTGGCTGAAATACAGTGAAGCAAACCTGCCTGTTAGGCGATCCTTATTTATTGGGGAGGATTTAGCACTGCTTTTCCTACATACCTTGATTTTGCCTCTGCACTGGTGGAAGTTGTGAGTTGTTGCATGTTTGAGTTGGTTGCAAGATGAAAATACTCACTGAAAAAATACGTTACAAAACAATATTATCATCAAGTACTACATTCCACAATGGAATTCAGTTGCAAAAGTCATATATTCACTTGGCATGATTACCATTCAGTTAAAATGTGCAGAAGCACAAAGCACATACATACTTGCCCACACACTATTTAACTGTCCTTGTAGATGTGACCAACACATCTTCATCATCCATCCCTTGTCTCTGTCTAGTTTGGCTGCTCATCACGCAGCAATCCATACTGTGACTTCTCATTTGCAGGCTCTGTGTTTTGTGTGGTCCCTCTTTTGCTTCCCATGGATCTCTCTGCAGGGAGCTGAGCTGACAGACTTGTCTGATTGATGCGTTGGGGGGGCGTCTCGTCGTCAGCTATTGTTTTCCTCGTGTAGCGTTCAGTGGCTTCACTCGCC
>JBBPCS010000283.1:7901669-7917436 GCA_037974645.1 Hollardia meadi
TGCTCCAGTTTTTTCGGTAAGTGAAATTCTAGTATTATTTTATTTATAAGTTAGCACTAATTAGCTTGTTAGCTTAGTTTGTTAACTAGCTAATCAGCCAGCTAATGAATTAGCCTTGGGTTAGCCTAAGAAGCCCTGCTGTGCCAACGAAGAGCCACCAAACTGAGGCTTCACAACGGCTCTTCAGAAACCCATGGGTGACGTCATGGAGACTCCGTCCATTTTTATATACAGTCTATGGTTTATACAGACATCGATTCGGCGCTGTTACTACCTTCGTTGCCATCTCAGAGGTGAAACATCTTTGACCCCCCCATTACGCCTCTGTGACATTTACACAGATGGGTGAGGCACAACAGGCCCGCATTGAATGGGCTGTGTAAAAGGGGCTCAGAGAGACAGTGTGCTGTACTTCTTCATGGAAACATTTTGTGATACACTGTCCCTTTTTAATGTTATTTCTATATAATATGTGAATTAGAAGGTTTTCTTGCACCCCCTAGCTGACACTCCCCCAAAGAATAGGGCACACCTGTTCTCTATCCAGTATTTAAAGTCTGGTGGTTTGTCTTTGTTTTTCATTACCCTGAAGAAGACTGACATGTTGAAACTTTGGTAATTTAACAATTTATTATAATAATTTGGGCATTGTGGCTACGAGTGTGCAACTATATTTTTTTCCATACATGGACTGCTACCATGGTCGGCACCTCTCCAACATTGGTGTGCGTTCCTCCATTCTCTCTTTCTGAAGAAAACTGTAAAAAAAAAACAAAAAAAAAAACAAAAAACAACATAATTTGTAAATGTATATTTGATGGAATTTTGTCATAAATCTAAACCCATTTCTAAGATTGTTTAATTGGATTATAAATGGATGTAACAGAAACTTGAGAATATTCAATCTGTATTACAGAATTTTTATACTTTCAAGAATAACTTTTTAGACTAACCATTTATTTAGTGCTTTTAACAGAATGCCGACATTAAAGCAACTCAGATTGTCAAATTAGACAAAATCACCCACACAGTATAATAGGAATACAAAGTCAGAAAATAATTTTAGTGTACCACTGGTAACCAAGGCCATTTGTGTCAAACCATCCTGTGTCTTTACACCTCCTTGTGTACTACTTTGATACACAGGGAGTCTAAGTCATGTGAACAATAAGTCCTTTCTATAATTTCTCCACTCAATGACTTTATGAGTGAACAGCTAATGCATCATTCTTCTCTTTGACTAATGTGCTGGTTCATTTTGTCCTTTCCGCTTTGCCGTCGCCCGCCGTGCAACACTGATTAATGCCATCACAGCAAATTAGATAGCCAAGGAACAACATGTTTATCATTTTCAAGCATTAAGAAAAGTACTTTCTTGCTTCATTTCCTTCAGTGCATTCAAAGCAGTGGGCACATCAAGGTGATGGATGTATGTACCATATAGAGGGGAAAATATTAATTGGAATATGGCCAATGATGTGGCCTTTCTTCTAAAGGTTGTGGGACAGAGGACAAGAGCTGAGTGTACCTCCAGTTAATGATGTCATTCTTTACTGTACACACACACACAGTGAAATTGACTCAACATGCGTGAGGAACAAGTCTGAACACTAAGACCAAGGTTTTCATATTTCTCTGTTGTAGTCCAATAAGCTGAGAATTGTAGGTTTCCGCACATTGTTGCCTTCTACAACAGCAAGAGGTAATTTAAAGGGTGTTAAACAAAGGTGGCTGAATATACAGTGTTGTGTTTGAGACGTTGTCAGATTGGCTATACAGTTTAGCAAACTTATATTATTGTACCTACATGGCAAGCATGCTTCTTATGGCCTATGCAATATAAGATAATTTCACATTTTTTATTTTAAGGACTTCATAACCTGTAGTTACTGCACACCTGAGGGTAAGAAAGGCTGAGATGTAGTAAGCAAATATGGATGAATTAATATTCCAGAGCTCTAACAAGATTTGTTGTGTTAAAACTCATAGACTTTTTCCTTTTTCCTCTCTGAACTCTTGTGGAATATTTTTTTTTTTTAAATTGCAATTGTGTTGTCTTCCTCTGAAACTGTAATAAAATTCCTCACCTCACACCAGTGACAACATGTTTTGCTCTCTAGTCTACACTGTGTGGCTCTACCCAGGTGCAGCAGTTTGACGTCATGAGTGCGACTTCTCTGTGTTTATTGGCGGATTGCTAACCATTTTTAAAGATGCGGATTGCAAACCATTTTTAAAGATGCATAATGCCAGCTACTGTATGTGTTTAGCTGCTGTGCTCGTTGAGTCAACAAGAGCAATTTGGCTTCGTATTATTGGCTCTATTCATCAGCTGATAATTTCATTATCGGCAGATAACCGATAATAGAAAATATTCCATTCTCAGATAATTTATCAGTCTGATACATTTTCTGCATCCCTAGTATGTAGCCCGGGAGGTGCCATGGATAAAAAGCCTTGTAAATACTGGTGTACTGTATAGTATTGGTAATTAAGGCTCATCTGTCTTGGTTCTCAGAGGGAGATTTTAATAACTTTAATAATTTAAACTGATTACACGGTATGGATTAAAACAACATGTAGAATAAAATAAGGAAACAATGGCACCCTTAAAATGTCAAAACTACAGCAACACTCGCAGTATAACTTTATTGTAAGACCAATGCGTTTTGTCTTTTGGCTTGTAAAGTTATAGGCCATAAAACCAAAATAATGACCTGAAAGACACCAAAATTCTTTGTAGACCTGAGGGGAACTGCAAATTTTCAGTGGGTTCATAATGAGTAACCTCTTTCACGTGCGAAATTTGATCCATATATAAAAATGTATTCGTACAGCTTTAAAGAATTTAAATGTTTTGTTTTTGTTAGAGGAAATTATCCTCTTTACATTATTAATCTTCTGTATTATCTTGTGTGACATTTTTATACAAAGTATTATAACATGCAGATCTTTATGTCCCTAAACAATTTTGCCATTTCTGTTTTAGCTGTTTGTTTTATTTTTTCCTAAATAAGCAAATTAGAAATTGTGCAAGAGCACCTTAAAAAATCTTGATAGTCCAATGAGTTACAATAGCAGCCTCAGGTATTGACAGAAAGAGAGCAAGGGCTCAGATATTCTCATATCATTCTCATCCTCATATCATGCTGAGAACGTAGCCTGGCATTGGTATGTTCTTACCCAATGTTCCCTCTCCCGGGCTGTATATCACATCATAAAGAATACATAAACCCCTTCTCTAAAAAAAACTACCCAGTCTCCAAGGCATCAGTGCCTAGCCCTGTTCTCTAAGTCTGAACAGTAAAAAGAGCTGAAACAAAGAACTTTCCTTAGAAAGAAAAAGAAAAACAACATAGCTGAAACAAAACAAAAATGGAGAGACAATGCTAATAACTGTAAAATATGAATGGTGACTTGACATATTTGCAAATGCGCTGAGCGGCGCCCTACTAAATGCAATGAAATGGGAAACCAATGGCATGGAAGAAAGCGGTTGTGGGCCCCCATCTCTTGCCATTAGATGTTCAGTGGAAGCTGTCAACAGAAGGCGCATTTGCCTGCCAAGCTCCCTCTCTGACTGAGCTCTCTGCCTGCAGCACGCCCCAAGCTCCTCTTTGACTCAAAGGGTTCATTTCACTTCTTTTAGCCTCATTCGCATGTGGTGCTACACAAAAACCCGGCTTGCTCGCAGCCTGCCTCTTGTGTGTGTGTGTGTGTGTGTGCGTCTGTGTGTTTTTGCACAACTGAACAACTGTACATGCATGTGTGTAAATCCCCATGTGATGCCAGGCACCTCATTATTGACAGGAACAGGGAGATAGAACAGAGGGCAGTGTCCACCTCAGCACATTTTCTAGTGCTATTAGCATTAGGCTAGCTCCTTTTCACTGAAGAAACACAGCCAGCTGGTATTCACTACATTATATTCAGAATTACATAACAGTTACAAAAAATAAATTTGACATTGATATCTTGATAACAAGTCCACTCTTCTTCTGTGTTGAGCAGTAGTTCCCAACTTGAGTTGTAAGATAAATATGTGAAGAGTCACTAGATGATTAACAAGATTGACATGTACAACCTGTGACAAGGGGCTGCAACTAGACATTGCTTCACTCTGAAGGGTCACAAGACAAAAAGCCTTGTAAATACTGGTGTTTTTATTGACTCAAGACTGATTACATGGACTAAAACAACATATACAGTACAATATGTAGCATTTCCATATTAAAATGTCTAAAAATGGCTCAACCTTTGTTATATATTTTATTGACTTCTGTATTTACATTGTCCAAAATGTTTCCAACAATGTTCAAACCCAGAGAAATCAGTAATTTTATTCAATTCCAACATGAACATAATGTGAATAAAACTTTAAAAGATTATTTGGTCCGTGAACATTCTCTGTTTCTGAGTCACGTCAGATAGATTTTCATCTGCAATGGTGGTTGTTTTACACTAAAGACAACAACTCCCATGATCCCACACTACTTCGCTATGTCATCAAACAACATATTTTGTTTTCATGGTTTTGATTAAGAGACCACTAACAGCAGAAATTCCATACTGTGCATTTAAAGTGTAAAAAGCTACAACACTTGCAGTATAAAGAACAGCTTTATTGTAAAGCCAACACGTTTTGGCTTGTGGCCTTCACCAGGGTCATATAACATTCACAATTATTATTATGAAGTGCATGCAAATAAGAGATTTAAGAACGTAAAAATAGCCAGCAGGAATGAAGTGTAAGTGTTTACCCCTATTATTCGTTATTCTCATATTCAAGCAAAATGTGACCCAAGGCACATTACACCAGATACATAACCAGCTTCTTTTTTTTTTAATATATAAATTAAGAATTTAAACATTTTTACTACTACATTTTTTGTTGACTTATGACTTCATAACACTGTGGCTGTCCTCTGGCCAGTCTTTTTGGCTAGCAGCCTAAGGGTCGGACCAGTGGAGTGGAAGTTGAAGAGGGTTGTTTGAACGTAATAGGTTTTGACTGGCATGTGTTACGCGCTTCACTGCACCATTGATTGAGTGCTTGTTTGCTAAATCACTGCTGGTTTCCCCTGTCTGGTAGGCCTGTGACACGTGTGGTGTGTGGTCACAAGAGCAGGGGCAACCCTGATGACCAAGAGAGGACACAAGTGAAAAATGACAATAAGAAAAACAGAAAGTAAAAGAGGCAGAAAACAGGCGATTTAACAGTTTCACTTATGATGAAATGCGCCAAAAGAGGAATAATCAACCCCCCCACCTCTTGGTTTTTCCTCCATGGACAATCAGTATAACACCCCTCCTCCTCCTCCTCCTCCTCCTCTTCCTCTCTCCCATTTCACTCTCCATCTGCCCTCCACCCACCACCCTTGTTTCAGACATGCTTTTTACAGCTTGGAGGATGTGGCAGTGGAGGAAGTTTGGTGTCATGGGTCAATGTCACTCCGTCAGCTGTCCACTCAATGTATGTGGATGGCTTAGATGAGACCTCCCAGTGGCTGAATCGGCTCATAACAAGGTCTGTTATATTGGAGTGAAGGCAGACATCTCTACAGCCAATATCTCCCAAACTCAGGAACTCACAACAAAACAATCCAGGTGGATAAATAGCACTACAGGTGAGAGGAAAAATATGTATTTTTGATTTTCAGGTAAACTGGCTCTTTAAGGACACTATGAACACTCATATAAACACATGACTAAAGATTGACTTTAAATATATTTCTGTAACTTCCATGGCCTACAGATGAACATGACTTTTCCTGACTTTTCATTTATCCTGTGAAATATCTCAACATCTACAAAAGAATTGCTATGAAATTGTTTTCTCAAATACTTTGGGTTAATCCTGAATAGCAAATGTTAGCATGCTAACAAGACCTGGTAAACATTATACATTCTTAACATGTTAGGTTACCGTGAGCATGTCCACATGCTGATGTTAGCATTTAGCTCAAAGCACCGCTGTGCATCCTCACTAGTGCTGTAGATTCAGTTTTGTTTAACCATTAACAGGTCCATTTCATGTAGCAGCAGCTATTTAAGATGGATAAAGCGTAGCATTTTGAATTAAGAACTACATGTAAAAATCTATATTATCATAAAGTAAACATGTTAAATAAATCTTTTTGAAAATGCCGGACTGTTCTATTAAATGCACAAAGCATGGCATAAACCAGCTTGTTGTTTTGCATCATTCTCTCTTATTCCCTCTCTAATTTCAGATAGGTGGTTAAATGTACCACAGCTCGCCTACCCAGCGCCTGAAGTCCTCCACTCCGCCTTGGGAAGGCTTGGCGAGTAAATAGTGTCTTTGCTGATTACAATGCCTCTCTCTCTCTGCAGCCCAAGGTAAGCTAAAACACTTTGATCTGCTATTGATTGTCTCCCTCCTCCTCCTCAACCATACGCGCTCTTTCCTCACTACTGTTAAAACATAGGTGAGTCAGCCAGAAGCCAGAGGCACTGAAGCAGGAACCAGCGGCACGCCACTGAGGTTAATTGGTATCCCCTCTGTGGTGTAAAAACTATAATTATGTTTAAGGAAAACAGAGGAGCTGTTTACAGTAAATATATACGACGTTACATACAGAAGACCCTCAGAATGGTACCATCCCTGGATTGTGCAGTGCCATTGGATTGCATTTGTCAAACTTTAGATTAATAGATTATTATTTGTGAAGAAATGCAGAGGACAGAACAAGGACAATTAAAACATTACATGAGAAAGAGCTAAACTCAATCAAAATAAATTGAGTATCTATGCTGGTGAGTTAGGTTTCTCAAGAGCCAATTAGCAGACTGCGTGAGCATTTTAAAAGAAGATGTGGTTTTATGAGCTTTTAAAACACCACAAAGCAATTAGTGTAAATAGATACTCAAAGTTGGTTACCTGGCTCCCTTGCAAGTGCATAACAGAAACTCTAGAATTATTTAACAGGCCAAGTCAAAACAATAATATTAGTTTAATAGTTGTTTTAATAATGTTTTAATTATTTTTAAAAAGTTTTCCAATTCATTTAAATGGTTTCTTCAGGAGGAATATCAGCAGGGAATCCCTGTGTGGATGACACGCTGCCTCCAGATTGTTGAGAGCACTTTAATGTTATTATTGTCATTTACAGCTCTGACAGCAGCTTATTAAACATAGTGAAGATGTGTTTACAAAGAGTTGAGACGGTCCTCATCAGAAAAATTTAGAGCACAGGTCATTTGTTCAACTGCTTAAGAAAACTAAGCTAAACTAAACTAAACTAAGAAAACTATTCTTCAGAATAGTCACTGCGCTCCAGACAAATGGCAGAAGTAATCTTTTGTTGAAATGACAAAAAGTAGGATGGAGAGTCACAAAAAAGTTGTTGAGAGGGAGTCAGAGTGGATGAATGGACCTATGAAGTGCATCTATTTGACACAAGGTACTGTACATTTTATCTCACAAGATCTCTCCCACAACCACGACCACCATCTTTTGTTAAACTTAATTAAGTCCTTTAAGACGAAAATATACCTTTAAGTATCAAATACTCACTACCTCTATAGGCTTTAAAGGTGACTCTGGATGAACAGGTGTTGCACTTGCAACCCAAACTTGTGGACAAAAAGTGTCAAAACATATTAAGACATCAGAGAAATGTCTCAAACCAGCATATGTAATCCAATTTTCTCTGTGTTCAATGTTTTTCAAATACTCACTGTTTCTCCTACGACAGTGTTTTGCAACATAAAGGTCGCAAAATAATAATAACAGGATAAGGAAAAGCAATTTACACAATTTCTACACAATCTAAGCTTTGCTTTTTGCCTGTGAGTCACTGGATAATTTAACACCTTCAAGTACCCAAAATGTGGTCAAATAAAATAATCTTGCAGGGCAAAAATCACCCTTTGGTTTAACACCTGTAGACATATGCAACCTGTGAAGTGGGGTCATAAAAATAGAATAATAATTTCTGTTGATATATATTGTGCATCCCTACTAACAAACAACCTTAGATATTACAGTTACTAAGCAGCAAAACTTTAGGCATACAGTATGAGAATAATACAAGTCCTTATTTGTACTTATCCATGTTTTGTTAGACGCTCCCATCATTTTTTCCAGCCCTGGAAGCTATGCAATGTAAACACAGAGCAGGACCCCAAAGGACTGAGGCCAGATGAAGGAATTAAAGAATCAATCAAAGCACCGGTAGCAATGAGCTGAAGCCGAGACCTATCCAATATTTTGGTTCTGCTTGACGTCGGAGAGTGATTTAGTGGCTTCAGTGTGCTAAGTGTCATGTTCCCACACTTCCCAAACCTTAATCAGAAAGTGTGGAAAAGAAGTCACTATCTGGTTAGTCTGTTTTCATTTTTTCTTCTGGTGTAGCATGTCTGTTTCATTTCTCTCTCACCTCTCCGTGAGAGAGGGGGTGCAGCTGTGAGATGATGAAGTTTCAGGGAAAGGTGGATGTGCCATCCATTACAGGAGGTGGAAAGGTGCAGATAAATCACCTTATCAGCCCTGCCTTCTCCCCACTGAGCTGAGGGAGCAGAGCAAGGCGGAAATCCATCAACCTCCACAAATGGGACATGACTCAGAGATCACTCTGCCTCCATAGTGGGCTCTGTACATACCTTACACTGGCTTTATCGTTGTATAATAACTCAGACCAACTACCATCTAGGCAGGGGGGTACATCATCCTACAAGATGTAAAAAACATCCAGTGAAAATTTCAAATACTAATCAGATATGTTAGGGCAGTACATAGGGTAAAACCTGGAATTTATGTCAGATCTGCCTATTATTGTTGATGTTTCCTTCTAAATGTGAAAATGTCAAATTTAATCTAATTTTCCAACAAATAGATAGATCAGATAGATTGCCACTGCCCATGGTCAGCGTCTCAGGGGCAGGGCATTGAGATGATTAATCTCGTCAAATTGTTTCAATACAGAAAAAGACATTCAACAATGACATTCAACACAATTCAACACACCATAAACAAATATTGGCTACATTATGGTAAATGTGCACATGGCCTGACTTCTGTGTTTTGGATCACATCCTAATCCCATTGCCAGACAAGAACATTAATATTGAAAGATTCAGAAAAATCCAGGATTAAATTCAAGGCAACTATAATGTTTGTTCAAGGTTTGGGAATGGTTCTGGTTCTGGTTAATAAACAGGCGAATGGTAATTGCAACTCTATAATGGGACAATCATTTTACTCACCCATCTGCCATCATCTCGACCTCCACACTGTTACTTTCCACATCCCTACTCACACAACTTACATGAGATGCAAAACCAACCAACGTAAATATAATTTGTAGCATTGTTTTCTGTAAGTCCCTTGTGTGTGTTGGGACACAGTTTCAATCCTGCACAGGAATGGAAGTCTCAGTAACATTGTCTATAACAATGAAAATTACAATAAAAAGAGGTAATTAATGATTGCAAATACGCACACATGTAGTGAAACTGTATGAGAAAATGTTGTTGTTTGTTATAATGAAAATCTGAACTTTAACTTTAAATAGCTCCAGAAACTCTTGTGCAACTTAGCTTCCTGTCGCACATGGCAGTTGTGTTACTTACATTAATTTACGTCTGTCACACTTTTCCTCTGTCCACACATCATGCATTTTTTGTTATTTTTATTTATTTATTTATTTATTGTATGGGGGTTTTTTTTGGTGTGACAGGCATAAAGTAGTCTGTAACAATACACTGATGCTACTTATAGACCAGGTCCTGAAATCAATGATTAGTCAAGCAGGTTTTGTGCCATCATCATTTATTATTTAAAAAATATCTTTCTGCCACACTTTTGTGCAACAAATTTTTCTTCATTTTGTCTTTATTACCTCAACCAAGAGGAGGTTTTTTAACTTTTCCAAAATTTTAAGTGTCTTTGAAACACACATTCTTTCCCACCCATAAAAACGCATAGATGCAACCATACAGTCCTACAAATTACACTCAGCAGCATCTGATTTAACATTCTAGATTAATGTGAATCTATCTGGTTCATCATGCACTCTTATCTAATATAATCTTATTTTCCTATGATCTTCCGCATCTCAGCATACACATCCACAGTTACTGTACAGTGTACACCTATGGCTCCCCATACAAGGTTGCTTAGCAACAATAATGACAGTGACCTTTTAGAGATCAGTGGGATATGCGCCACCAGTAGAAAGGACTACAGCACACACTCTGACACACCTCAGTGTTTACCTCAGCTCATAAACTGAACAGGCTGACAGAATGAGGCACATGTGCACAAGACACACCCTCACATAACATCACGCAAAGGCATTAAGCGCATTTTTGCCCTTGAGGAAACCAGAGGAGTTAGCATTTCCCCGCTAGCTCTCAATGTAGTACCTTGTCACCACACCCCCTAAATGTAAGAGCAGTCTATTGGTATTCAGCTGCACAGGTATCTAAGAAAGCAAAGCCTTTTAAACATCTTAACCGCTGTTTGTTCTGTCTCTAGAGGGCACATGCAGTACACTGGGGGTTTGGGAATAGACAAGGAGAATTGCAAATTTGTTTTGCCAGCTACATGTGCTCTCCATTCCTGCAGCATTGTAGCAGAGTGTGTTAGATTTATACATAAACACACACAAAGGTGGGATGTTTTGTTTAATTCTTAGAAGATTTGGGATGTTTAGTTATGATTAATGACTTCTCCACAGGAAAAACACCATGCAGACAGTAGATATGATGTACTATTGCGTTGTTGCATTGTTTTTTTTCCTCTGAACAGCTACAGAGCAACAAGAACCCACGTAACAGGCTTGAGTATTTCATGTTGGATTGACATTAGTTGCTGTACATAGGAGATGGTTGTGGTTTTTCTGCCATTGTGACACTTTAAGAAACAGAAAAAATGTAATCAGACACAACTGAGACCTTTAATAAACCATGCAGGTTTGTATCTTGACATCATTATTTATGTCACTTATCTATCAATCCCGTAGCTGTTAGTTTTTTTCTTTACAGTACAGGTTTCTGATGCCTCACTTAAGTTCAGCGCAACAGGGATTGTCCTAAATGAAAACAGAAGAAAGTTCCCCAGGCGGGAAGTGTAAGAGAACAGGAAACCTTCTCTGTGTCTGTCTCTTAAGTCCTGGGCATGCATCTGAATGACAAACCTGTGTGTCAGTCTCCCTTTTAAGAAATCCTTTACAAGGGAGAGACACCAGGGCCTGGGTTGTGGAGGCTGTATATTTCTATTCATAATTGATGACCCGGACCCAGACAGACAGCACACTACACATGTAATATGGATTCACTCTTGGTTTCAGATGCATGCCCTCGTCTGGACTTGACTCTGAGCCATCATTGTGTGTGGAGGGGGAATGGGAGAGGAAAGGGTGTTCGTGCATGTGAGAATGTGTGTGCCTGCATGTGTGTGTGCGTGCGTGCGTGTGTGCGTGTGTGTGTGTGTGTGTGTGTGTATGTGTGTGTGCGTGTGTGAGAGAGATGTAGTGGACCGGCCTTGTGTTTTCCAGCTTCGGTCTGGTTTATGCCTTTGACTGCTAATTCCTGGTTTGGTTTTCCAATTTTCTGTTTTTTGAGATGTTACTTTGATTTGACTTACAAGTTGTTTTTTGTTCTACATTTGGCTCCTGTGCATGTCAGGAACTTCACAATAGATAGACACACAGAGGGTTCGCTGCTACCTCTGTGGATTCCTGGGGACTAATTGATCAAGTCCTGGGGCGTTTGTTTGGTCTCACCTTATGCTTTCCCCAAATTCATCTTGTATTTTCAAAACCATGGTGGTTTGTTTGGCCTTGCGTGTGAGCCGCTACTTATCTGACTACTAATCTGTAAATTACCATTTTTAATATTTCCAAGGTGCCAAATTCATTAGGTAGATGAGAATAAATGTTGAAATGAATAATTGAACAATTTACTTGAGTTGGTTGACATAAGGCAACTCAAGTATTTTTTTGGTGTGAATCACTAAAAAGGGAACGCCTCTTGGCAGAAACAAACCATCTAAGTTGTCTCTATGTTGTGAGCTTTAGTTTCTGCTGGGTCAGAGTTGTAACGCTGTTCAGGGAGGCATAAAATAGCTCTCATACTGATATATTATCTTCTGGTCATGGATCCACTTTGACAGCTTAAGTCTTAATTTTTGCGTTACAGTTAGGGTGGCACTTTGACAAGTGAGAACAAGTAGAAGTTATAGTGTTACAACATCCCTCCCCACCACAGAGTACCAAATAAACCCGCTATGGCCTGCTATAGCCAGACGAGCTACCAGACACACCGTACATGTCATCAGTCGTAGACATTGTTTAGCCATTGTGCTACGTTGCTGGCAAGGGTGTGTGAAAAATACTTTAGTAAATAATGACGACTGAGGGATATTATAACTTTAGTATTTTTTAGCACAGAACCTGTTCCATAACCACAGAATTATCAGGTTTTCAAATTGTCATTGTAAATTTAGCCATGTAGCCATTTTTCACTAATTTATACTTGCTGGTGTTGAGCTTACAGGGATAGAGAGCTGCAGGGCTTCTCACTTGTTTGTGTCCCCAGAAAACTCTTTGAGTGACACCAAAGACACTTCTGTTCAGACATGTTCATAGTATGTTTGCACCTGAATTTGTCAAGATTAAATCTGGTTCTGGACCCCCGCTGCCTCTGCTGACTGGAAATGTTCCTGTTCAGTAGCAATACAAATGAGCGTATGCCCACAGAAACACAATTATGCTCACATCTCATCATAGTGTTCAAGTATAACTAAATTCTCTGGTGACACATTCCAAAGCAAATCACAGGATATTAAGAGGGGCGAATGGCAACAAATGTATGATTTCAGATGGTACTCAACTGTGAACTGTGAATTAGGAAATTCTTTTAGAAATTACTTTTCATTTGATGAATTTTTGTCCAGTACTTGAGTAATAAGCCACTTCACGTTTGAAAGAGTGTCACTCTTCCTGGTCTCCCGATTGATTCAGCGGTTTAATGGACTTGTGTGGTAGAGTCTCTCTCTCCTCTGGTCTCAGCTGAAGTTCACAGAGGGCAGAGTTCATACCCCACGTTCCCATAGCAACATATGACATGTTACCCTCAAATAGAAACTCCCTCTCAATCCTCCATAATGGATTTAACCTCTGAACTCTGTCCCCTACTGCCTCTCAATCTGACACATATCCAAGTGTGAAGCCCTACTGCTGGTAGCCTGCAGCCATGTCCACCACCTTACACTCCCTTATCCCTGCCACAGAAAGGTTAATGATCAGCTCTGCAGTGGCATATGTCATCTAGGTGAACTGGTTAATACCATCATTGCTTAAAAAAAAGAGGATAATCTCAACAATGACACAAAGTTAATGATGACTTCTTGAACAGCTGTCATGGTTTTGGTTGAATCAGAAGCTTTAGCAGCAGAGTCTGACTCACTGCGACCTCACACAGGTTCCCTGTCATCGTTATGCAGCTTCAACCCACTGTAGCCAATCCCGTTCTCCATCCAGCCTTGCCTGCTGCATTATTTATGAGCACTAATCAGGATCCCAGCTCTGGTGTGTTAGCCACCCTACCGGTAACATCACTTCCCTGACCCGACCCTGCCTGTTTCCCCACAGCATTAGCCCGTGTTTACGCTAACGCCTGCTCATTAGGCCTTACTATGCTAGGCCAGAGACTGCTGCCTGAGTCGGAGCTGGGGGCCTTTTTAACATGATCTAACCAGCCCAGGCATCCCCCTAATGGGGTACAGAGAACAGCTACGTGCTAATCTCAAACAACAGGAAAAAGCAACATCGGTGGCTCGTATACATAGAGGTAGTTTACTGGGAGACATGGCCTGTGAGGACCTGCGATCAGGCTCCATTATTGTTGTAATTAGCGCGCCTCGGTGGAGCCCGGGCTCCCAGGCAGTGTGCCTCGACCTCCCTGCCTCTCAGTCTGTTTACAGCCAGCCAAGGCAACAGGGAAAGGGCATGGGGCTGGCCACACGGCTCGATGCCTCTGTTCAGCTCCAGCAGCAACACAGCTGTTTGTTCATTTGAAGCGTGGACACCGGAGGGTTTTCATTTCTCTGCTGTCATACGCTATTCAAATGTTTATTCTACCTGCAGAATAGGCAAAAGCAAGTTTAATGCCTAAGGAGGTGCAGGGGGGGTCTTTTTGATCAGTTATTCTAAAAGACCACCGCAATTATCCAGTGTCAATCAATGTCCGTATCAAGCCTGTAAAAACATCAACTAAACATTTAAATTACAGAGTATCATTTAAAGTCTTGAGCCATCTGAAGGTGTGTGCACCCATGTTAGAGTGTTGTGCTGCTGAGTGTTGGGTCTATACCTTCCCATTCTGTCTTATCATTCACATTCAGCTTCAACCTTTCAGCAAATGCCTGCTCCCCTTACATTTACCTCAGCCCTTTGGCCCCCCGTCATCAAGAGGCCACCCCCTAGTGCAACACCCATCCCCTGATCACCAATTAGCAAGGCTGGTCCCTTTCCCTGCACAGATGCAGAGGTGGAAGCACTGAGAGGCAGAAATGTAGAAAGGCGCTATCAGGGCAGTGTGAGGTGGAGGTCCCATGAAGGACACGGCTCCCTGGGTGGCTGAGCGATGAGCAGGGGAGCGTGAAGGGCTGAGGCAGGTCTTTCCCACAGACCATCCGTCCTTCAGTCAGCCAGTCAGTGTTGCAGTGCTGAAGCACAAACTGCAATCTGAGTCACCTTTCTCTAAGTAAGGCATTATAATAATGTTTTTTTTTTTGTATGCATTTCTGTTCCTGCATGTGTGTGGTAGTTTTTTTATTTATTTTATTTATTTATTTTTTTTGGTCATGTGAGCTCCTGGTGCTCTGACATAATTGTGATTAAGATAAAAAACATTGTTCTCTGTGTGTGGACGCTGAGAAGGATCAACCTTGCCTTTCAGTGGCTTTCCCCAGTGTTTCTTCTTGTTGTCTCACTTCATTCCTTCTCTTATTACATCTGATAAGAGACCCCGTGTTGCAGTGTGGTAATGAAGCCTGTGTCAGAAGAGCAGCACCACTGGGCATTCAGGCCCCGCACACCTCGGAGAAGCAGAGAGGCTCGTGCATATCGATCTTATATTGTTTCCTTGAACCCAGCTGCCTTGGCGTACTTTGTGCTCTCGCTGCTCTGCATCTCAGTTGGCTGTAGTCTCATGTGCTGTCATAAAAAGCAGCAAGTGAGGTTTTGCTGTGTGTGTGTTTGTGTGTGCTTTCACATCTATACTTGCAATTTCAATTGTCTGTACACTCCGGCACAAAAAGAAATACTATTTTTAGACCATTTATTAATTTTATCTATACAAAACTTTTTTTTTAAATAGCTGAAGTTATAATATTAATAGGCAAGGAACATGTTTTAAATTTTGATGTTGACTGAGAATATGATTTGTTAATGTTGCTGCACAGACGGCATTAAATCAGAAGTTTTACACCAAACATAATTATGCAGTGAAGTCTACACCAAACCCAATAAATAAACTATAATGCTAAATATTTGACAGAATACTAATAATTGTGATATGCATTCATTAGCAGATACAGGCATCCTTATGAATAACTGAATGGTAGGTCCAGTAACATCACGCCAGAGCCTCTCATATGCATCTAATGTTATTCTAGATGCTGCCTGTTTACGTGGGGCCTAATCTATTCATTCATATATGGTCTCTCTCTGTGTGTGTGTGTGTGTGTGTGTGTGTGTGTGTGTGTGTGTGTGTGTGTGTGTGTGTGTGTGTGTGTG
>JBBPCS010000283.1:7958427-7976494 GCA_037974645.1 Hollardia meadi
TGTGTGTGTGTGTGTGTGTGTGTGTGTGTGTGTGTGTGTGTGTGTGTGTGTGTGCGTGCGTGTGTGTGTGCGTGTGCGCGTGGGAACCGAAGAGCATCCCCTCTCCACGTTCCATGACGGTCATTAAAAACTCTCAAAGTGACACACCCACGTAAAAAGCATCCGTGGCCAACCTGGGGAGTGTCACATTGAATTTAATGGCCTCTTGTTCCTGCGCCGTGCCGTACGGGAAATCATATCTTGATGTGAAAGGTGCTCTCCCTTGTCTGCCTCATAATATGTTGTGACGCAAATGTTCACATACGTTCTCTCTCTATCTTCCTCTTTCACACACACACACACACACACACACACACACACAAACAGACAGAAGAGAGAGACGGAGCTCAGGTCAAAGACTAAAAGGCTGTAATTGTGTTTATGACAGTGCCCTGATTCTGATACTGGCCCTAGTCCAGTATCCATGTGTGTGCCATCGTTCATGTGTGTGTTTGTGATAGATTAGGCAGCTTGTGTGTGTTTCTGAGTGTTTGGTAAATGCGTGCGTGCGGTTGATTCTGTGTGACTGTAGCCTTCTTATGACCTCCCTGATGGCCGGAGATGGGCTTAAGTCATAACTCTTCTGTCTGGCTTTACCCTTGAGCAATATCACAGACACTCTGAGTGCAGCGAGTCAAAGCATTCAGCTTCTCTCCATAACTGTGGATACACAAAGTGAAACACAACACACGTGCTACTAAGGCATTCCAGTGTGGAAAGCACAGTCAACCACTCAGACAATCTTCAAAGCAAATCAGACCAAATGCTACGACATGGGAAGAATCAAGTGTTTAATTATGAAAGGCAGGTATAATAGGCTTATATTATAAGCTGTCAAAGAAGAACTATTAAAGGATTGTTCCAGTTTATAACAACTTGGGTCTTATTTTCATAGTTTTGACAATTCTATCGGTTATAATAACCATTACCAAAGAAATCGCTGACATCAGGACACACTGTAATATCACTACAACAAAGGCTAACAGGGCAACAAACACAAGCAGTCAGGCAAACAGAAAAAAACAGCTTTTAACAGTCTAAGACAAAATCAAGCACAACCAAAATGTCTGTAATGATTCCTCATTGCACGGGAACAATGTGAGCACAGCTTCAGCCAGAACAATAGGTCGAAGTTGAACCAAGTTGCTCAATAAACTGTAACTGATGTTTACATCAATTCAGGTAATAATTTCACCTTTGTTTTCTTTTCCAAATTAGTTTAGATTACCTCTCTTTAGCAATGTTCCGAGATTTCAGCGATTAATTTGTAGGAATATGAAATGATCCAAACCAACAGAAAAGATAACCAAACCAATGAAAATAATCTAAGATGACTTTTCGTGGAATTATTTCAATTGGCAGGCTAATAATAAACAAAATGCAAAGGCCAGGTTAACAACAGATATCTGCCACCGGCTAATATCTGACTCATGCCATCACTATATTAAAAAAAGGGGGGAGAAAAACTAACACTTTAGTAAGACACAGGTGTCACTTTTCACTTTTTAGTGTCCCCTAGAAACATCCATATCCGTTTTCATCTGTGCTACTTGCAGTGCGTTTTTATGTTTGTGAGTGTTTGCAGCGCATGTGTTGTCAAATTGATGAAGATGTTTTCTTAATTTGCTGGTGTTTTGTCAATTTGAATGTGTTTTCTTAAATTAGAGTGTGTTGGGCTCTCTCAGCCACCGTACACTCCTTATGTTTTGCGCTTAATCATCTCTGGATATCTGCCTTTTTAGCTCCTAAATACTCTGCAAACTTCACCAGCTGTAGCTGGAAATGACACTGATGAGAGCAGTGAGAGTCAACCAAAACAGCACAGTAGCAGGGAAACTAAAACAATGAATCAAAATTTGCTGAAACTTAGGGGAACTCCACTATTGATTGTCATTACATACACATTGTTGTTTCATTTCCTCGCTACTGTTGCCAAGTGCTTGTTCATGGGGGAATGCTGGGTCTCTTCAAAGAATTAATAATTTAATTAATTAATAAGAAAAGAGTATGGTCTAGACCTAGTCTACATGTGAACTGTCATGAGATTTCGTTGTGAATTGGCGCTGGATAAATAAAATTTGACTTGACTGGATCCATTGTCAATATAAAAATGTTGATTACAGCATAATTTTTGTTTGGCCCTCCTAAAAACCTGGGGATATTTTTCAGCCTTTGAAAAAGAAGCAATGCCTCCACTGCTTAATTGTCAGGGTTCAAACAAGGCCAAAAAAACACAATAACAGAACAAGACATAAGACCAACCCTGAATAATGGAGTAAATCAGAGTAAGACCAAATTCTTAATAAAAAAAACAAAAACACAGCGATAAAGCCTTTGGACTGTTAGTGTTCGAGGGCAAAGGGTCATGTCTTGACTCCGGACTGCAGCGCAAACATTTCCATTTCCTCAACATTTCATCTAGTGACACGCTAGCCGCCTGTGGCCGTTAGTCTGAGAGGAAACAACAACAAAAGACTCTTGCAATACCATTATTACCATTTTGGGTGCTTGCCAGCAACACTCTGGATTACCTTGCATGGCAGACAAATTGGCAATTGGAACACCAGTGTAATGGAGGCTAATTGCCTGAGTGCAGGGTTAGTTTGTATTTCATGCAAATCTCATGTGCATAGTAGTGAGACTTGGCTGACAAACAATAGCCATTCTGAAGCAAAAAGGCGATTGAAAATGGCTCTTTGACATGGCTGTTTACTTCATATTCACTAATTACTGCTCAAAAGCACTGATGACCTCATTCTTCTTAAATATACTATTTCATGTGGTAAAGCCCCAAGACGACCATTAAATAAGCTTCTGCAACCTTCAATTTTATGCTATCAAGTATTCTGTAACTGTAGATGTTAAACCAGAATAGTTACTTTTGTCTTTCAGGTAAGAAAGTTTTTGTATTGAACATTAGGACATTCAGACATTGAGATATTTCTCAAACAAGTAGCACGCTAGTAGTAATAAGATGTCTTTTATAATAAGTCTCTATGATAAGTCTTTTGGGGCAAGTCCTAGTCAAGGTTTAAATGTGTTCAAAGAAAATGTCAAAGTTCACTGAATGTCTTTCAGAGCTCTGAATACTGACTATTAAATTAATTAAATGACAGCTTTTGAGAATTTTGCTTTGACAGCTATTCTAAAAGTGTTTTTTTTTTTTTTTACAAAGGTGAGACACAGTCCTCTCAATGATTGGGCCAAATAATTATCAAATAATCAAGCTGTAAGGCTAGCCAGTCCTGCCATTTCTTTCTCATTGTTCAGCATATTAACAGCATCAAAACCTGAGACTTGAATTTGACTAAAATATCTCACCTCATGGTCAGTTTAGTAGCTCTCTGGAGCTTGTGGATAATCTTTTTGCTCAGTTGTCCTGTCTACAATTGAAGTTGTTAAAATTTCCATTCTTTCTGAGCAATTTCTCATCCATTTTGCTCAAAAAGTGAGTTTCAAAGATTATTTTTAACCTTGGAACCAGTAGTTGGCAAAACAATCTCACCTCAAGGCCAATTTAGTTGCTATTCTGGAGCTTCTTGATCAAGATTTTCATCTGCTGATGGAGACATAAATGTTTTGGCTTTCAAGTGTTTAAGTAAGTCAAATATCAAGTCCTCCTTTTTGTAATTTTATTCATGACTAGAGTCCCAGTCTCAGGGTCTACAGCTGAGTATGATGGCCTCTTTTATAAAATCAAATATATAAAGGAAATAATCCTCAGAAATAGCTCTTGACACAGATGTTGATCAAGGACGTGACATTTTACTCCAAACCCTGAAGCCTCACCTCTTTTTGTTGTAACAGATACGAAAAAGTTCATTGAGACACAAATAAAAAAGAAAATAGAATCACCAAAACAACTTTTCCCCTGTCGATAAGAGCAGTGATGATGGACTTTGTATTCACAACAACCCATCCTGCTTCTTGTGGAGTAAGCGTGTCAGGTCATGGTTAATAATACAATATGGTATCATCTAGGAAGAAATTCCAAGCAAGTGCGCTTCCAAAATAGACCTCGTAGTTGTTGGACAGCTGAGAGCCTTTTGGAGGTCAAGGTTCAAGGACTCACGTGGACCGTGTTACTGTACCATGCAAGACTGTTCCTGGCTGTTGTTTGTCTGTTGCTGTTCATAGCGTTAGAGCCTAGAGTACTGCTCTCTGAACTCCTGAAGAGTACCTATTTATGCTCCCCTAACCTTACCATCTGCATCACACTGCCATTTGGAGCCAGGATAAATCACAGAAGCCCCCGTCCATGCTGGGAATAGCTTCTTCCAGATAAGAAGGCCAAGGGTCACATTTCTGGCAAAGGTTGACTGTCCTCGGGGCTAAAAAAAGAGCCTAGGGGTTGCAGTGCAGCAGAGACTAGCACAGGCCATCACGCTCAATTAGGATCAAAACAACCATCAAAGTTAAACTTGGATTTAGGTTACTGAAAAACAAGGAAGTGGAGCAGGGAACCTTCTGGATCCAAACACCAGTAATGCATGCTAAGACAAACTTCATCCTGGTGTATTTTGAGGGGGGATAGCCATCGCTGATAACTGGATTCATAGATAAACAAGGGGCAGCATTATCCGCATTACAGCAGCAGCTGTTTCCAACATTATCTGCCATTGTTACAGTATTTGTAAGGTGTTTGTTTATTCCGCACTAACCTAACAGGACCCCTGACCCAGCCTGTGGAATGTGAGAGCAGAGACACACAGTGTGGGAGGTCACCGCCATCATTTACATCCTAAACACATGACAGGCTGTCAGGCAGAGGTTAAATCTGGTCAAGTTCACACAGAACAGCCCGGATCCCAATACACTGTGAGGGAGGAGGTCTCCTTACACATGCATAGGGAAATTGTTGCTTACATCTACACATACAGGCAGTGGATACAATGATAGAATAATGTAATGCATCGTTTAACTTATTCTGCTTTGGTAACCTGAGTCAAAGAGGTGATGATCAAGCCAAATGTTAAGTTATGAGGCTGTACTTTGTGGTGGTTTTGTGTTTTATGTAAAGTGTGTTTGATATTTTGTCTACCTCCACACATTCACCACATTATTTCGTCCATGCGCACGCAATACATGTGTTTATCATGTGGTGATTCACCTTGATGCTGCTGAACATGGGCAAAAAAGATGAAGAACAGAGAAAGAAAAAAAAAATTCTTGAACATTCCGGATGTGTAGCAGACTCTCCGTCAGCCCTGGCAAAACCATTCATATGAAAAGATCCGCGCTGAATAGATTTGCATAGAAGACAGAAATGTGTCCTTGTCTAAATAAGAACATGGCAGAGCAAAACATGAAGGAAAAAAAACACATATTCAGGTTGTCCTTGTCATCCTTTGATCCCTTGTGAAAAGGCTAGACAGTCATGCTGCAGTGATCAGTCAGGGTCAAAGTCATACTCCCTCCCTCCCTCTTGTGACTCTACTGTAGTTTTGTAGCTCCGGCAGCTGGTGGTGCTGTAAGACTTGAGTCTTCCCCCCCTTGCTTTTTCTCCTATATAATAAGGCTGTCACCTATTCTATCCTCCTTTGTCCTCTCCCCTCCATCACTCACCTCCATACGTCAATGCTGAGCCACTGCAGCATCCTCCACCAGTCCCTGAGCCAGTCTGCTTTGATGGGGTGAGGGGGGGGGGGGGACCAGTACCCTGAACAAGCTGCACCAGAGAAGGGGAAAGGGAATCTGGAAACAAACTACAGGAAATAAAAAGAGGCTTCTTTTTCACATTGCATCGTGCACATTATTTAAATGATCCAATAGAAAAACTGGGTTTGTGGGGCTGAAATCAATGCTCTGATGTTGACATGCAAAATAAAAGTGCCTGTTATCAGTTCAGTGTTTTTTTTAAAGAAGCGCTTGGTTCAATGGCATGATGCCTGCCACTAGGTCATTTGTGTGAATGGTATTAATTGGGTTCCCTTTGAGGCCACACAGCCAGCGGCTCAGTTATGATTCCTGTAGGTAAATATTTGCCTCCACTAACCCTCACTCGGTGCCATAATGATTCTTTGTGTGTTGCACTGTGTGTTTCTGTGTACACATCACTCAGTGCCCGTGTGTGTCTGTGTTGCAGCTCAATCTCCCCCAACATTCCCTCTCCACAGCTGCAGCTCGGCAGAGTTTGATCAATAACGCGTCCTTCATTCTCAAGTCGGGCCTGACCTTGGCTGCCTTTTGTCTCCTTCCAGGGGCCAGAGTGCGCATGTACAGGTTGGAAAACAAGGCTCTCAAAAATCCACCCTTGGAAAGAAAAGAATACCCCCTCCCCCCCCCTGCCTCCACACTCCAGCATTCTCATTAAGAGCCTAATGAATCATATATTTATAGCGTTCTTATCTTAGTGTAATGAGGTGATGCCACTTTTCAACTCATTTGCTAAATTACCACAGGCCACACTGAAATGGAATAAACTTACAATTCCTCGCATATGCTGCTGCCATTCATTTTCACAGGGCAACTGTCAACGGGGACAGCAGAGCCAATCTAAACCCGACTTAGGTACAAAGAGCATCCATGAACAGTCACAGATGACAAAAGGTAAGCCGTGTTCTGAGATTTAAAAGCACTGAAACATGGATGTCTGCTGCAGAGGTTGATCTGACAGACCTGTTTCCATGTTAATGCAGCCTAATGTAGCCTGCAGGTGCTACCATTTATAGATTAGTCCTGCGCTTACTTTTTGTCACTCCATGGATATTTAAATGGCCAGTAAGTGAAGTTTTCTTGCACTGTAAGGTACATATTCAGTTGTTCCATAATACTGAATGAATACAAGCAACAAGTAACTTTTGTATGCATTGGTGCTCCATCATTCAGTCAGAGGCTCTATGATTTACTCCACTGGATAACAGCTAAGTTCAGATGAAGGTACATTACTGTATCAAAACAAACACTTTAGCAGTACAGTTATCAAGTGGAGGCATCATATAATACCTGTAGGAACACTTTCAGTTAACATTATTCAACTTGGAAACAAGCAATCTAAATATAAAAGCTAAATGGGGATTTTAAAAAGCTGAGCTTTCACATAGAATTTATGATTTTTCTTTGTGAAACAACTTGGATGATTTTATTCAGAATTATACAAAGTTGTTTATCAAATGACTTATGAAGTAAATGTAGAATGATGAGTACATGTATACACAGGCCATGCAGTAATGGGTTTCTTCAGGCAAGTCGTATCAAGATCACTTACAAAATTAGGACATTAGTACAGAAAAATTACAAAATTATGTTCTAATCTTTTTTTAAGCCTTGTGGTAAAATGGTGGTAGATTTGCTTGCTCCAGGGATAAACTTGAGTGAATGATTTAGCCAAAAAAATTCCCATCTATACTCCACTGCTACAATGCCACTGGCAGCGTAGAAGCCTTATATATTCATCAATTAAACTAAAAGATATCACAATATGAACTATAATTCTTTTTCTAAATTAGGCCTGTTGAAATTATACTGATGCTTCAAAATTCTACATTTACAATATAACTGAGAACAGAAAAACAGACTGTCAATCGTTTCCCTTGTGACATTAACACTAAAGTGTGCAAATAATACGCACCAACTCAGACATAAATCAAAACTCGGTATTTATTAACTTCGTCCACTTTTACAAAAACAAACATTCTTCAGGACTTCATACTTTACAGAAACAAAAGACATAGGGCAGTTGTCCACTGACACATCCAACACTTCAACATAAAAATTAAACAACCGAATGATCTTCACTACACTTTCCTCTTCTGGGTGCTGATGTACAGGACTGTGGAGAGAGGAAAATAAAGAAGAAAATAGTTTTACTGAGCAACACAAGGACACGCCGTTTCATGTTTTGCAGTCATTTGATCCAGAGATTCCATAGATAAAGGGTGCTCTATGAGGCCAGTCATCTCAGTATTAAATAGCTGAGAATATCAATATCTTAAATTAAGTTACAAAATACTCAAGTAATTTTGTGTCAAGAGATTGGTTAAAAGTAGACTGTGGAAAAGACCAGTAAAAAGTCAGGTTAGTCACTGATAAGTCAACATAACTAGGACATTTGTAGTGTGTTGTCACAATTGCAATGGTGCATTCATATGGATTGTTGATTGTTGGCTTGTGACTACAATGTTTTTCACAGCTGACTCTTGGTGTTCACTGCTGTTTTCAGTCACCCGACCCTTCACTCATCTCTCATTCTGAAAAAAACAACAACTAACATTTCTCATCCTAGAGATAAATTGTAGACTTGTTTTGCGCAGGTCATTCAGGGTAGAGGTATAAGGCTGCAGACTGTATAGAAAAGCAGTCAGGTAAGCAAATTGTTATTTTAATGTTGTTCTACTTATATCAACCTGCTCTGTTTTGACTAAAATAGCCCAATCTCTTTGACTGTTGGGCCTTTTATCACACTGAGAAATCCACTAGCCAGCATGACTCACATTCAAGAGGGAATCACATACAGGTAATACATTGCTGGTGTAAGAGGGATGAAGCCATGGACTAAATATAAGAAAGAATTCTTCAAGCAAATGTTCTGACTGTTATGGTGAATACAGTGTTCCTGAAACACACTTACTACAATCGTTGGGAGAGCTCCCAATGTATGCCATAAGCTTCCCACATAATCAATATCCCTGGTCAAAGCATGTTTCATAAATTTAAAGGGATAGTTCAGGCTTTTTGAAAACTCTGGGACCAATTAATAGTAATATTTTAAAACTAAAAAAAAAACACACCACAATTCAATGTTAGTGTCATAGGACTATTTTGTTTATTTTGAACTGTTTTGTTACCTGCCACCATTTTAAGCATTTAATTTCTATCTAACCACTGCCTGGAATATCTTTGCCCACAAAATCCTTAAGATGAAATGATAAACATGCATCAGTGATTTGGACTGTTCTAAAAAGAAACTAGAATTACCGCGATGTGGTTGTGTGCCTCCGCCAACCAATTGTATCATAATTAGCTCATGAAATCTTCAGTTATGGCTAAAAACATGTTTTGTGTGGTCACAGTGACCTTGACCTTTGACCACCAAAATATAATCAGTTCGTCCTCGAGTCCAAGTGAACATTTAAGCCAAATTTGTGAGATTTCCTTCAAGACGTTCCTGAGATATTGTGTTCACAAGGCCAAAAATGTGTTTTGCAAGGTGACAGTGACCTTTGACCTTTAACCACCAAATTCTAATCACTTCATCATTGAGTCCAAGTGATTGTTTGTGCCAGATGTAATGAAATAATGTTACTGGTATATTGCGTTCACAAGGGTGAGGTCACCCGGATCTTTGACCACCAAAATCTAATCAGTTCATCCTTGAGTCCAAGTGTGTGTTTGTGCCAAATTTGAAAGGATTCCCTCAAGGTGTTCCAGAGATATCGCGTTCACAAGGCAAAAAATGTGTTTTCTGAGGTCACAGTGAGCTTGATCTTTGACCTTTGACCACCAAAATCTAATCAGTTCATCCTTGAGTCCAAGTGTGTGTTTGTGCCAAATTTGAAAAGATTCCCTGAAGGCGTTCTTGAGATATCGCGTTCACAAGAATGGGACGGACGGATGCCTCCGGCCACGGCTGTCGCCGGCGCAGAGGCATAAAAATAGTAAAATAGTTACATAAAGTGTAGATTTCAAAACAGAAATATGTATGTGCATTAGGGCTGCACAATACTGGAAAAAACTAGCATAGTGCTATTTTTTTTCTTTTGGTCAGCTGTGGCTCAGGTGGTAGGTCGTCCAGTGATCGGAAGGTTGGTGGTTTGATCCCCGGCCCCTGCAGTCTAAATGTCGAAGTGTCCTTGAGCAAGATACTGAACCTCAAATTGCTCCTGATGCTGCGCCATCGGTGTATGAATGTGTGTGTGAATGGCGACTTGTAGTGTAAAGTGCTTTGAATGGTCAAACTGACTAGAAAAGCGCTACATAAATGCAGGCCATTCTGCAATAAATATTGTGATATGAAAAAGGAAAATTCACCAGATTCATGCAATGTGTTATTCATGTACAGGTAAACAGTTAATCATAATTTTTTATCATTTGGGGTACTTTAAAACTTCAAATTTCATGTATGTGACTCTGATACTGGTAAGGACAAGTGAAGAGAACAGGTGGAGAGGTATTTGGACTTGTGTGTCACAGTTGTGTTATTTACATTTACCATTGTTAACTGGTAACTATGTTGTCTCTAACTGTCTAACTATGTTAACATGTATGTTTAATCTACGTGCTTGCTCATGGGGGAATGTTCGGTCTCTGTGATTTAATAATGAATAATTTAATTAATTAATAACAAGTGGTCTAGACCTACCCTACATGGAAATTTTTGTTGAGAATTGCCACTATATATAAATAAAATTGGACTTGACTACATTGTGGAAGATTAACAGGCTTAAAAGATTAATGGACTTCTCTTCTAGATTAGTCATGGAAAATGAGAGCCTTGTCTTGGGCACATTGTGATGTTATATGCTGAAACAAGAGATGCGCCGATCCACTTTTTTTTAGTTCTGATCCAATTCCAATAACCAAAGTTTGCATATCTGCTGATACCGATATTAAACCGATACTAGAGCTCTTTTTTATTATTATTTTAATCATTATTATTATTTATTATTCTTATTATTGTGTCAGTTGATGATGATGGTGGTTCACATGCAATCAGAAAGCTTTCTGCTTCACTTTTAGACTCTGTTTTCAGCGAGGTTCAGGGTTTGGTGTTGGAATGTTGTTGTTTGTTTGTTGTTTATCCTTTTGACCCTTATCATGGTATTTATGCAGAAATTAATATAGTCCGTGATGATAGTGATCCTGTTATTTTAGTCTCTATCAAAGATGTTAGTGCATGCCAGGGAACCTTCGAGTTGTAATATGCATCCTCCGACCATTGTGGGGCACTGGAGGGTTGTTATGTTTAAGATCCTCTTTGAATGTTACTGGGAGAAAAGGTTAATATTATGGATAAAATAATCATAGATGATATTCAGTGTTGAGTTTATCATTGGACTAATTTATCATTGGATATATTGAATATATCAGTATGGATTTTTTTCTGCAAAGTCTCCTAAAAGACACTACAGTTCAAGGCTGCATTACAAAATTTATGAAATGGATACAATTTCACCGGCCGGCACAAGTGTTTTCTTCTGGGCAAAACAATCAAGTCTCTCATATGTAATGCTCCAGAGATAGTTAACTGGAGTAACACTATGTAGTAAATAACAACATCGCTGACCCCCCAGTTAACTTCTGAATCTATAGTGTCCAGTGTGTCAGGTGTCATCAGTGGTGTTTAACGCTTGGTGGTGAGACGGACTCGCGCACGCAGCTCAGTTGGAAAAGCTCCGCCTCAACGACACAGTACAAAGTTTATTTCAGAAAACATTACATTAAACATAACATTTACTTTTCACTTGCCTGGGTTGCATTAACTTCATGAGGCATTTCACTTTCCCAAGCAAAGCTTACTTGCCACGGGCAACCGTTAATGTCGAGCCCTGCATACAGTATAGCGTTAGCATCCTCGGCTACCAGCTCCACTGGCGTTACCACCAAGGGGACTTAAAAACTTCAGACTGTGGAATCTGGGTCAGCATGTGGATCGGTGACACCTGTCCAATATTCAATGAGTGAATTATGTCTGGATTGGAACCCGATACCGATATCGGATCGGTCGCATCTCTAGCTGAAACGATATATTGTGCAGCCCTAATTTTTAAAGCCGGACTTACAGCTGGTTCTCAATCATTGTGCATGGGCGCACGTGCAAAAACCCCATTTCCAGTCTTATTTGTGCCCACTCCAAGACTTTTAGACCTGTCAAATCGAAGAACAATAAAGAAGACTTTCACTGACTATCGCACCATCAAGTTCCTCACACAGCACCAGAACAGCTATCATTATGTGTAACCATTACATATAGTTGGTGCTATTTGTAGCACCTGTACTATTAATTTATTATATGTACCTGTAAACAATCATCCGCAGTGATATCGCCTAATTCATAAGCATCAGAAAGAGGATCAATGACTCATTTATAGCATTCATATTGAAATAGACAATAAAAAGTGTGTTAATTTTATAAAATTGTTCACCAATCTCAATATACAAAAAAGCACCCACTATGTAACAAAGAGCAGAGAGATGCCCACAAGACAGTGCAACTACTGGATACTAGAGGGAGAGGAACAGGGGAGGTGTGGCAGAGCTGAGGCAACTACAACCCCAATTCCCAAAAAGTTGGGATGCCCCGTAAAACATTAATAAAAGAGAATGTGATGTTTCCTAATGCTTTCTGACATTCAGTTCAAATAAAAACAGTACAAAGACAATATATTTAATGTTTTATCTCATCAACTTCATTGAATTTTGTAAATATAATATGCTTATTCTGAATCTGATGCCAGAAAAACATTTCAAACAAGCTGGCACAGGGGCAACAAAAGACTGGGAAAGTTGTGGAACATTCCACAGGTAAAGAGGTTCATTGGTAACAAGTGATGGCATCAGGATTGAGGATGAAAGGGGTGTCCTCAAAAGGCTCAGTCTTTCACATACAAGGATGGGGAGAGGTTCACCACTTTGTGAAAGACTGCCTGGGCAAATAATCCAACAGTTTAAGAACTTTGAAGGAAATAACGTCCATGATTTCAAAAAACTATTTGAAATGTGGACTCGTCAGACCAAAAGACACTTTTCCACTTTACATCACTCCATCTCAGATGAGTTCGGTCCAAGAGAAGTCGGCAGCGTTTCTTGATGTTGTTGATATATGGCTTGAGCTTTGAATGGTAGCATTTGTAGATGCAGTGGCACTGTGTTTACTGACATTGGGATTCCAAAGTGTTCCCGAGCCCATGTAGTCATATCCTTTTTTTTAATGCAGTGCTGCCTGAGGGATCGAAGGTCACAAGCATTCAATGTTGGTTTTCGTCCTTGCCCCTTGTGTGCAGAGATTTCTCCAAAATCTCTGAATCTTTTGTTGATATTATGGGCTTTTTGACATTCAATTCAAATAAAAACAGTACAAAGACAACATATTTAATGTTTTATCTCATTAACTTCATTGAATTTTGTAAATATATACTTATTCTGGATTTTATGCCGGCAACACATTTCAAACAAGTTGGAACAGGAGCACCAAAAGACTGGGAAAGTTGTGGAATGCTCAAAAACACCTGATTGGAAAATTCCACTGGTGAAGTGGTTCATTGGTAACGGTAAAGGTGATGGCATCATGATTGAGTATGAAAGGGGCGTCCTAAAAAGGCTCAGTCTTTCACATACAAGGAAGGGGAGAGGTTCACCACTTTGTGAAAAACTGCCTAGGTAAATAGTCCAACAGTTTAAGAACATTTCTCAACACACGCAAGGAATTTGGGGATTGGGGACAGCCCATAATATCAACTAAAGATTCAGAGATTTTGGAGAAATCTCTGTATGTAAGGGGCAACGACGAAAACCAACATTCAATGCCATTGACCTTCGATCCCTCAGGCAGCAATGCATTAAAAACCGACATGATTCTATGAAGGATATTACTACATGGGCTCTGGAACACTTTGGAATCCCATTGTCAGTAAACACAGTTCGCCACTGCATCTACAAATGCAAGTTAAGCCTCTACCATTCAAAGCTCAAGCCATATATCAACAACATCAAGAAATGCCGCCAACTTCTCTGGGACCAAGCTCATCTAAGATGGACTGATGCAAAATGGAAAAGTGTCCTTTGGTCTGACGAGTCCACATTTCAAAAGGTTTTTTGAAATCATGGACGTCATGTCCTTCAGGCTAAAGAAGAAAAGGATTCAGGATCCAGATTGAGTGTTTCAAAAGCCAGCATCTGTGATGGTATGGGGGTTTATTAGTGCCCACAGCTAGCTTACTGGTAGTCTGCAGCTGCATGTTCAGACACTTATCCTGTGTGCACAAAGATGAAGGTACCGGAGTGTGAACATTAAGCCTAGTTTGAAGCAGACAACTTAATGAGAGTAGTGGGTTGGATGCTGGTGACTGTTTTTTGTATGTTGCTTTTTGTGTGTTTATACTGCACAACTAGCACTCAGCTAGCCTTAGCTTAAATTATATAAGAAGCCCATTTTGCTCTGAAGACAACGATATAGCTACATGTGAAAAGGTGAAACTGCAGGAATTCATGTGCTTGGAAACTATGTATCTGCGATTAGCAGCCAGCAGTTAGCTTGCTAACACCATAAAAAGACTGTTACAAACTTGGGGATGCACAAGATTTTTTTTAAACCAATACTGATACCTAATGGTAAGAAAAACTAAGAAGTGAGCAAAGATGGATGACTTAATATTCAAGCTCTAATAAGATTAAATGTGTTAACTCACAGAAAAAATTACAGACTTTTTCCCTCCTCTCTGAACCCTTGTGGAAAATGTATTGTTAATTATAATCGCTTTATTCTTCTTTGAAACTGTAAAAAATGGTCAAACCGGCAACATGTGTGGCTCTCTAGTCTACACTGTGTGGCTCTACACAGGAGAAGCCATTTGAAGTCATGAGCATGACAGCAGCATGCTGCACTTTCTTTGTGTTTATTAGCAGATCACAAACCAACTTTAAAGTACTGTATCGGGGTGTGTAGATGCTATACTTAGTAGGTCAATGAAAGCTATTTGGCTTCATATTATTGGCTCTATTTATTGTCTAATTTTATTATCAGCCAATTGTTAATAAGATAAATTTCCCATTATTGGGCAGTTTATTTATTAGTTCAATATATATGGTGCAACCCAAGTAAAGCTGCAATATAAGTGGCCTGCTGAGCAGTAAGGCTGTGGCTAAAATGGCTCATATTCCTTCACTAACATGTAGTGAAGTTTTTGGTTTAGAAGCGATTCTTGTGGTGATATTCACTGTAGCTGTGTAGCTAATTGGAAGTTATAAACACTAGCAAACATGACTAGAGTGAGCATGAGCTGACCAATCAGTGCAGAGTGGGCTTTTTAGGAGGAGGGTCTTAAGCAAGACTGAGCTAAAATGCGTTTCAAACAGAGGGTGAACAGCAATATACAGTATAAGAAAAATGTGTATTTTGAACATTAAAACATGTAAACATATTCTAGTGGGCACCAAAAAACAAAACCATGAAGTTGAAAATAAGCATAATATAGCCTCTTTAAATGTAGATTTTTCATTCCACACACTTCATTTACAAGGTTCAACATTTTTTTTTTTTTGTCAGTAACCTAGGTGGAGGCAACAAAGTTTGTAACTTAGACCAAGTGAAATGACCCATACTGATCAGTGCTGTACTGACATAGCATGTGTTGGGCTTTTATGTATAATTAATTAATAATTAATTAATAAATTTGCGTATAATGACGAAAACTATTTAAAGAAGCAGAATGTAGAATGCACAATAGTCAGTGGAAGACCGATCCCCGTGCTGCATATCTTCTGCGTTAGACTTGGGCAGAACCACTAAGAGACCTACAAAAAACCTATAAAAACACAAAACTACAAAAAAACAATTTTTTTAAAAACACGTAAATGTCAAAAAAATGTAAATTGTCAAAATACATATGTCCATCTGACCATGCACACTGGGGCTATCGAAAAATTCCAGGAAACAAATCTAATTCCAATAGTAAAAAACTGTTATGACAGTTTCTGGCCTACTTGCATATAAGAACAAAATGCCTTTTGTCACGTCTGATGAACAATAACATTTTCTAAATCAAAATCTCAGGATCAATGAGCCAATGTCAATCTCTAACATTACAACATCAAAAAACAATGCCTCCCTTCTTTTCACGGGGGCTTGCCAGTGACAAAGCTTAATTGTTACTTAAGCAAGACAGCTTTCACTTGTTAATTCCAAATGTTTACTGGTAATGTTGGAATGCCTTCTAGTGGACAGCACATATAACAACTGCATGTTGATGGTGGCACTGGCACAGAAGCCTGAGGTAGACATTGTATAGGCACTCAGTAAATGTTAATACAGCAAACTTGAGCATTAAAAGGTCCCATATCTTGCCACTTACATTTATAAGTGTACACTAGGGGTGTAATGGAACGTTGTTGATCCGTGATCCGTACGGTTCACCCCCCACAGTTTGGCATACATGTGTACCGTGGATCACTTGCTAAATGTAACCATCATAATGTAAAATACAGTTTTACGGCCGTTGTTACTTTTTATAGTAATAATTTCTTAAATCTTGATGCGGAGCTGCAGTGAAAAGATCGATTAGACAGTCGCATGCTGTGTTTTTCTCTGAAGCACGATGAGTGACTTATTTAACAGCCGTCAGCTTCACCTCCGTTAAGTGAAATCCCGTTGGCTGTGACTTCGGACATTTTCAGCTGTGTAACTGGGAAACTAGGCTTGTTTGTCATCATAGAAGTAGAGCATGAAACTGTGATATTCATTGCAACTTCGGAAGTATCAGCTGCATTCGCTTAGACTCACAGCTCCAGTCTCTCTCTGTCTGTCAAACACAGCAGCCTCCCTTGTCAATAGGCACATGGCAGAATTTAGCCTCGAAGGCTTTCTGTCAGGCAGCTTCCAGGCAGCTTTCTGACAGAAAGTCCATAGTGCTTTCGGACAGAAACCCCACAGAGCTTTCTCGCAGAAAGCGCTTTCTCGCAGAAAGCTCATCTGTCAGAAAGCATGTATTATAAAACGTCACACAGCCTTGTGCCTTCGCAGGTTATGTTTTGACCTTGCATCTAGGAGACTGGTGCTCGGAACCCGATCGTAGCTCTGTTTTCCCCTTTTTTCCAGTAATTATTTTTACCGTTTTGGTCGCACTTTGGTAACATTTAGCCATTACAAACACATCGTTAGGTTCAGGCAACAAAACTACCTGGTTAGGTTTAGGCACCACAAATACTTGGTTAGGTTTAGGCGCCACAAAAACGCCATTAGGTTTAGAAAACAAAAAAACGTGGTTATGTTAAGGAAAAAATCATGGTTTGGGTTAAAAATACAGCCTTTCACAACGTTTAACACATAGTACAATAACGTTTCTGGAAGAAAGCCCTCAGGGCTAACTCCCATGTGATGTCGATAGACTATTACTCGTGATTTGTAACCAATCAGATGGAGCTGTGGGCGGGACATTGAGTGAGACTACAGAATGGTGACCTCAGATGTATTAAAAGAGCTTATATTACAATACTTATTTAATAAAATAAATAGATAAAATCAACAAATTAAATGATAATACTTAGAATACATCTATGGTGGTGACTACAGAGCACAAAGTAGCACATTTTTTAATTTAACCGTAACGTTTATAGTAATATAGTTTGACCTCAGTAATTATTGTGTGTGCTGCATTGTTACTGTTAGCAATGATATTTAATTTGGTTTTCACCGTAATGCACCGTTGCTTCAGTGAACACAGAGGGAATAGTCGAGCTGATGTTTATCCTGTCTACCAGTAGATGGCAGTATGAGTCTATTTACTGTCATTGAATGCCTGGTTTTCTTTTTGTTTCTGTTAGATTATAGACCAACAATTCTCCAGGTTATTGATACACAGTTAGTTAATTCAAACAATTATATACAGCATGTATTTACTTTGTATTTTTTTTATGTTGTATCACATACCTATATGCAATGTTGGAGAGTAATTAAATGTAATCACACTAGTAGTTTAACTACATTTTCTCATTAGCTTAGTTCAACTACAGTCATATTTGCTTAGTGATTCAAGAAGTAACATTTGTTATTTATTCATTTAAATAAATAAAGACGCCAAGGCATTTCAACTCCAACCCTCCGCTGTGGACCCGTTGCCTGTTCAGTGACTGCTACAGTCTGTGGTTCATCTGCCTGTCAGTAGTACAACTGGCCAAGTCTAGTGAGTCCACTGAGGTGGATGTGCTGGATGAGGTATGCTCACTTTATCACTAATAAATATAAGGTTTGTCATTATTTTCATGTAAAACTTTATGTTTTGTTTTGATATTTATTGAAGTCTTCAAATCCAAGAGTAATTAATGTGTAATGTGTTTTTCTTCTCTCTGACTTTCAGGTGTGTTACAGAGTGGTGAT
>JBBPCS010000283.1:7976594-8005549 GCA_037974645.1 Hollardia meadi
TACTGTATTATATATTATTCTAAACTATGAATAAACTTATACTTTAAATGTAAATAGTAACTTTTTAAATGCATTCTATTTTGTCTATGGTTCTTATTATAAATTAAGAATCTTAGAGGTTTCAGGGTTTCAGATCTTTTCATTTTTTTCATTGTGCTATGGCCAGGCTATGTTGTGAAGGATAAGAGAAAGTCTACCATCTGATAAAACTCTGGTTGCTGGGTGCATGACCCAAACACAGCACAGCTTGGGAGGTACATAAAAAATGGTGTTAAGGGGAAATAGGGATGAAATGGCGAGGTGAAAGATAGATAGAGGATAGAGGGAGGGAGGATGTGCCAGTATGTGTAAACAGAGACAGAGAGGTTAAGAGAAAGAGAGACAGAGAGAGAGAGTGAGAGGTGGAATCATAAAGTACTTCTTGTGTGTCTAGACAGGTTGCTTGTTAGCAGGGCATGGCTAGCCCTGTGGAGGCTAGAGGTTAATTTGGTATCTGCTGCTGTGTTAAACTAAGGTCAGTACTACAAGTCCTTAAGTCATAAACAAGAGTAGTTAAGAGCCATGTATACACCTAGGCACCGGTTAATGAATATTCAATGAAGATTTTTTTTTCCCCCTTGTCCCCTGTTCCCTTCGTTGTTGCTTGCTTTGAAGGAAATTTTTGGAAAGAAAAAAAAAAGCAGAGTTTATTTCTTCTGCCTTCAAAAATGACCTCTGTGCACTTACATTCACTTGTCCTTTGTTATCATAATAAATGGCCTTGGTCGTAATAGAAAGTGGCTTTTTGCTATTTGAAACGTGACACACTCATTATGCAGTTCTGTCCCTGAATGCACCAAATGTAACTACCCATAATTTCATTGCCTCATACAATGAAACCAATAATGTAATAATAATGCGATAACTTTCTTCCAGGTCATAAAGTTTGTGGCTAAAATAAAGCTTACGACCAAGGCTTTGTCCTCACTGGCATTTGGTGGGGATGTTTTATAATACAGCTTGGAAACTGGGCATGCAATGAGAACTTGAACTGAGCAATCACGGACAAACTGTAATATCCAGGGGTCCTGACATAAGTGTGTTTTGCTGGTTACCTACTGACAAATCAACATTAATAATTCAGCAGAAAAATATAGGTTAATTGTAAACACTGACACTGTGGTCTAAAATCATTATCAACATCACATCCCATGGATTACATCTCAATGGTGGCTACACATTCTCCATATACATTATTAAGAATTAAAGTGCTTTGGAGTACACCTCTAAAATACCAAGCCTTTTTTACAAGCCAAGGCAGCTGGCCGCCCACCTACAGCCCAGGTCTGCTCCAATATACAGTAAAAGGCAGTCTTTCCTCACCACTGTCACTTGCTCATGGGGGACTGCTGGGTCTCTGTAAATTAAGGAGTTGCTCTCTATGAAAAGTGTGAGCGTAACTTCTGTTGTGACCTGGGGCTATATAAATAAAAAATGGACTTAACTTGACCACATTCCCTGTAATAGATGTTAAATAGGCTACATAAGCATTGGTATAGGTCAATCTGATGGTAGACAGTCAGTATTAAATGTATTACATAAAATATGTTATTTAAGGTCATCACTGGTAATTAGGCTAAATTTCCTGTATAATAATTAATTTCCACTGAAGACCATGGTTACAACATCACCATTAAAATATTTGTTGCACTCAGACTTGCTTAGAAATCAAAATTTTGTTAGTGTTTTAAAGTATCAGATTTTCCCTTTTGTTGTCTAATTACTTCAGGTATGCCTATTTTTCTGTTGTATGATTTTGTATTTGTTATCAGTACATTTTATTTCGTGCTTGTAATGCAATTTGTTTTCATGTGAATTTTTACTGAAATTGTTTTTACTTTCATGCATTCATTTCTATTTCACAATGAATCAAATGACTATATTGAATATGAAAGGTGTCTCTTGTAATGACAAACCCACAAAGAACTATTATCCCACTCTGCAGGTCCTGTTCCATGTTTTTATTTCAACCCTGATTCCAAAAAAGTTGGAACGCTGTGTAAAACATAAATAAAACATAATGTGATTGTGAACTTCATTGATTTTTGTAAATATATGCTTTTTCTGAATTTGATGCCAGCAACACATTTCAGACAAGTTGACAGGGGCAACAAAGACTGGGAAAGTTGTGGACTGCTCAAATACACCTGTTTGGAACATTCCACAGGTAAACAGGTTAATTGGTAACAGGTGATAGTATCATGATTGGGCATGAAAGGAGCATCCTCAAAATTCTCAATCATTCACAAGCAAGGATGGGGTGAGTTTCACCACTTTGTGAATCACATGATTGTAAGGATATTACTATGGGCTCAGAAACAAACCGTTGTCCAAAACACGATCCTTTGGAAATAATTCTATTGTCTTCAATTATGTTTTACGTTATAGATGTTTTAGATGTATGACATTTTATTACTCATAAATTATACAATTATTAGTATAATGAATCAGTTATTCGCAGCTCCTTTTCTTCAGCCTGGCTCTTTTACTCATCAACTCTATGAGGCCACAATTCTTAAACTTTATTCAAACATCTAAAACATTGACTGGACAAACAGTGAATGACTGTTTTCAAAAAAGCTCTGGTCATTCAGCGTAAGAGTGGTCAGCCAGAAAGCACAACAGCAGTGCTGTCAATTGAGAGACAAATTCTGTCTCCATCTCCAGACCCCTTAATCTCAAGGGGCGGGCTAGTGAAATAGAAAGATTATGGTGACGGGAGATGCTATTGTAGGTGGGAAATAGGGGACTGCACCAAAGTAGGCAGAGGCTTGAGGTGAGTGGGAATAAAGGGGTTGGGGGGGGGGGGCATCCCTCTTGTATACCAAAGCAATATGCAGGATAGGGGTGGAGGTAGGGGTCGCCTGCGCAGGATGAGGAGAAAGTCTAGACTGCATTGACCCTTCTGAAGCCAGGTTTTCTCCTCAGGTCAACCTTGATATGGAGAAGATAATGGAAAAGCTTGGAGGGTTTTCTCAAATAAAAAACAGATGGGTAGACAGAGTGTCCCTGTTCTTGCTTCTATGTAATCCCTAACTGTATGAAGGTAATAGCTTGGAAGTGATGGGAAACCTTTCTTCCATCAAAAAATAAAAGACCAGGAAACCTCAGCTGCATGGCTTGATGCTTGGATCTGTTGCCTTTGTAGCAAAAAGAGTTGTTTTTTATGGCTAACTTGTTCAATGCTCTTGTGAGTCCTTCCGTGCCTGCCCACTGTTCATTTAACTGTACATTAGTGCTCATCAAAACAGGTGGTCAGACCTCCTCAACCTTCCACTATACATTCCTTATAAGAGTTTGGAATCCCTACAAATGTAACTGCACAAGAAAGAATGAAAATTTTTAAGCACTGGTAAATTAACCATAAGGTGCAACGAGTGTCCCTGTGCTTTGGGTTTTGCTCATTATTTCCTTGCCAATGACACATCGCTCAACTTCCACTTAATGACTCAGCTGTGAGTGCTGACAGTTGACAGCGGTTGGTTGCCTGGGGACCCCATGCTGAGAGAAGGGGGGTGGCACGAGGCAGACGAGGTGGGATGTAATCACTCCCTGTAATTTAGAGGAAATCCACTGAGCTGCTCACAGTCAAGATGAAAACACTCCTCTCGTTCCATCTCTCCACAGCCACCAAGCTCCATTGCTTGCAAAAGCCTTATAAAAGGTTCAGAGAACCAATTCTGCCTGTTCGGTGTCCCCCAGGGGTTAGCCCTGGGATCATCTCAAATCAGCTACAGCCCTGGAGCCATGTTCTTTCCCCAAGGAGTGGCACCACAGACAGACAGTCAGACTGCCCATCCTATGGTCCAGGCACAGCCAGCCAGCACACAAGTCTCCTGAGATCCCCCTTAGCGGAAAGGGAGCCTAGTGGAGCTTGTGCTGAGGGCTCTGCTTATATCTGGCTGTCTATCTGTCTTTCTGTCTGACACCTTCCCATGTCACCCTATCCTCTCTCACTTCCCTTCAATAGCTCAATCTGAGGCAAGGAGAGAATATATTATAAAGCTCCACATCTAGTCTTCCTTGTCACATTAAGGAAGAAAAAAAGAGCATTATACAATCCTTAAAATAAACAGTTTTCATCAACATGACAAGCTTGTGTGCCTAGAAGCATCCTGTCATAAAAAATAATTATACAGTAACTAGTAATTACAGTTTGTTAACCTCAGCATGCTTTATTGTCTCGACTGTCAAAATGACAGTCAATTTCACAAGAAAATTTGGCTCAAGCCATGAGCAGATCGCCCAGTTTGATCGCTTTGTCACACAACACTATCCTACCAAGTTGTCAAAGAGACACTGTAGTGGTTTGTGCTTGATGGATGGTGAATGGTGCTTATACAAGGAGCCACTCCAGTGTGCCCATAAATATGCATCGTGACATTTGGAACAAAGCCGCTCGTCCTCTCTTTCCTGATGAGCTCTGCCTGCATGCTATAACATATTGCAATACTGTCACACCTTGTGTTTCATAGCCAATCTCTCTGTTCATCAACTTGGCAGATAACCTCTAGATGTTGACAGATGATATGGGGGATGGCATTAGGGCTCTATTGTATGCAAAACCAAGAAGAGAATTTCCAACAGGGATGCTTATACTAGTAATTAATAATTAATCCTCAAGGGTTTATATTGTATACATTGTATGGTTGTATGAATATCTAAAAAGAACATAAGTGAAATAAAAGTGTATTTGGCTGATCTTGTTCTCCACACAGTTTGGAAAAAGTCAATCAATAGGTCAGAGGTGAAGACCTGTTCTCACATTAACAGACCCCAGTCTGTTAGGGAACGTGCAGAAGAATTCTCCTTGTTCTCACTGTAGTATTAAGAACATAACTGGCTTCTTTCTCCCAACACCTCATTGCTTTAGAAAGGAATAAATATCCAAGACAGCCAGGAGCAGTTCCTTTCAAATCCCACACACACACGCATCTCTCTCTCTCTCTCTCTCTCTCTCTCTCTCTCTCTCTCTCTCTCTCTCTCTCTCTTGCTCACTCTGTCATTTGACCAGCAGTGCTTCCTGCCACTGAGGACCTGTGACTCAACAGCCAGAATACAGCACCGTTCTCTTGCCCACCCTCTTGAATATTCATAGAAATAAGAGGACTGAAGCTCAGACCCATCCATCCTGTTTTCATCCACATTTATATAAAATAAGGAAGTGTGTATGTGTGTGCTGGGGAGGGAGGTTACAAGTGGTGCTAGATATTCAAACGGGTGCTCTTGGAGAGGGGGCGTGGGGGCTGTTTTACACTAATTTCTTTATCCCTTTCACAGGAGTGCCATGTTACAAGAGAATTCCTGAGGCGAGCCAATGGCCCGATAAATCTGCCGGAGCCTCTCTCTCAATTTGTCTCCGTGGAATGTCAGTTGGCAAGCGCCCAGACACTGAGAACCTCTTTTCACAATGCGCCAATCTAACAGACGAGATCCCATGTTGGAGTTCCAGTACAAGGAAGAACTGGCATGGATAAATTGCCATGTGCCTTATCTAGGTCTCTTTATGTCTAACTGTCTGAGGTCTTGCTCCTCGCACAGCCTCCGAAGGCCACTTCCTCCCAGCCCTGGCGGTTAACCTGAACGGCTGAGTGGATGACATTGACAAAATGCAGGTGTCACCAAAGAGGAACCTGTGATATGACACAGATGCTGTGTCAACCCGTCTTACTTCATATGACCAACAGTGTGAACAGAAATTGTTTTGTTTGGTGTCGTTCATCACTGTGTGGCGCAGTCTCCCACATAGCTCGGTCCAGGTGGTGGAATGGCAGAGTGGGAGAACAGACCATGTTTGTGTGAAGATGCAACAACTCTCTCTCTTATTTTCTCTCTCTCTCTCTCTCTCTCTCTCTCTCTCTCTCTCTCTCCCTCCCTCCCTCCCTCCGTGCCCCCTCCCTCTCCAAGCAGGCTGCTGTAGCACTCTTTGTACTCTATTTAAAGGTTGTAGGTTAGCAAACAACAAGATGCCTTCCCACCTGTACCCCTAAATGAGTCATGAATTAATTCATCCATTTATTTATGTACAGTACTTGCGGGAAAAATACATACCAATATATATACAGATAGATAAAGAGTTGTTCTTTCCCAATCAAGATATCAAGTTTTTAATCATATTGATGATATAAATCATCAATAAAGTTTTATCACAAGTTTAATTAATTTTGTTACAGAATATTTGCTTACAGAGTAACTGTACAGTTTTAAAAATGAAGTTTGTGTTATAGGTTACATGAATTTGTAATGACTTACAAAAATGCTTACAGATCCAGATAATATTATTCTTTAGTTACATTTTAATAATGACCACATATAACTGTTGAATCCATCTATCCATTATCTATGACCGATGAATCACATTATCTATGACCGTTTAATCTGCCCATATTAAAACATCTTAATTTTATACAACCCTGATTCCAAAAAAGTTTAGAAGCTGCGTAAAGTGTAAATAAAAACAGAATGCAATCATTTTCAAAAGAACTGTGTTTACCGACAATGTTTTTTTCCTGAGCCCATGTAGTGATATACAATCATACATTTCATGCCCCATCCTTGCTTGAGAATTTCGAGGGTGCCCCTTTCATACCCAATCAGGATACGATCACCTGTTACCAATGAACGTTTTTACCTGTGGAATGTTCCAAACAGATGTTTTTAGCATTCCACGACTTTCCCAGTCTTTTATTGCCCCTGTTCCCAACTTGTTGCTCGCATCTAATTCAAATAAGCATATATTTATACAAAGATATATGAAGTTGATGAGGGAAAACATTAAATATATTGGCGTTGAACTGTTTTTAATTGAGTGTCAAAATGATAAGCAAATATTCACATTATGTTTTATTTGTTTTACACACAAGTTTTTTTTCTTTTTGGATTATGGGTTGTAAAACAAGTAAAATGATGAAAGATGAAATAAAAAAACCCAGATGAATACCCCCTATCCTCTACAAGAGAAATTTCAACACAGCCAACCACACAAGCGTATTTAAGGGGCTTGTATTACTGCCTGACAGTTGGCATGACTGTAAAAAAAAAAGGCAAGTGCCAAGTGGAGCTGCCAATGCTCAGCATGGCCGGTTTTAATATTTTAATGTGTTTCATTACAACAGTATGGGCCAGATAGCCTTTCTGACGTCCAGACAATTGTCTGCAAATGAGATTACATGACAAGCCCTGAATGACAGAGCTACCCACTGCTGCTTACCCTAGCCACTTATCTGATGGTAGCCTAGCAACAGATCCCTGACCTGGCTTTGACCTCCACCCGATAAGGTCAACACCTGAAGGCTCTCCCATTGGAGGGCTGGCTGAGAGAGAGGTGGAGCCTGGGGATGTAGGGAGACAAAGGACTCACAGAGCAAGGGCAGCCTCCTCTGCATAGAGTTCCCTGCTCCCTGCTGACAAAAAATGTTTGTACAAAAGCATGCCAGACCTCTTTACTAGGTTTCGTTATACCTGTGTGTGTGTGTGTGTGTGTGTGCGTGTGCGTGTGCGTGTGCGTGTGCGTGCGTCAGAGGCAAGCTAATCATAGAATAAAGCACTTGCCAGTACTGTATCCCCCATAGCAACTTGAGACAACAGTGCCTTATTTTACAAAGGGTCAAAAATGTTTCTTCCCTCAACGCAGCATCAATGAGAGGAAAAACAGGAGCTGTAACTGTTCATAATGAAAAGTACAGTAGTGACAAATAGAAGAGACACATTATGAAGGAGGTACTGAATGTGAAATTAATCGACCAGAGCAGCCCACCCACAAATGATAGAGAAGTGGGGATGTCTACCCACTTCTCTATCATTTGTGTGCACACACTTGCAAACCTCGCTTTGGTTTAACAGCAGTGATATGGAAGTTAATCCAAATTGTGATCATGGCAATATCCTATTAGACCATGGCAATAAAATCAAGCTGAGGCTGGTAGCACATTACAGATATCAGGACATGTTCCGCACGCTCCATTACAATATGAAGTGACATTAATCAGCAGGGGTCTTCCTACACACATAGAGGCATAAAACAAACATGCAAATCATACACACAGACATGCACGAGCCTAAAGTAGAGCTCAAAAGAACACGTTTTAATGTTGAACAGCTCTTTCATGTAATATTATTATAAAGGTAAAAAGAATTTATTGCCGGCCTTTTGTTAGATAAATTCAGAGATATTGTAAAGAGAAACGAAAGTCAAGCAGCCAAGGGCAGAGAGGTGGACAAATGAATAGCTGTTCGTAACACTTTTTGTAATTATTTTTACTCACCCAGCCACCGGAATAAAAAAGTGATTTAGAGGCAGGCAGCTGACAGTGTTACTGTCCTATTGCTTTGTGACTTTTTGTAAAAAAAAATGTACTGGATGCAAACTGCTTGAAATTATAAAATAGCACATTGTTTTTAGAACTGCACTTGCAAGGGGTGTATCACTGATCAGCTCACTGATTCCTTTCAGTTTTTAGACAGGGGGCTGCGTTTTATACCGTTTTACGATGTGAGGTGTTGGCACTGCAGCCCGTCAGCTTTGGCACTGCTAAAATAACTCTTGTCCCTGAGTCGAAGGACCTTCACTTCCCTCCAGGGCCTTTTTGCAAGACCTCTGCCCTAGTTCACCCAGGGCAACCTAGGCTCCTCCTCTGTGTATGTGTGTGTGTGGAAGTGTATGTGTGCATGTTTGCACTGTCTCCTTACTGCAGGGAAACTGTTGAAGGTTAAAGGGCAGGAAGTTGGCCACCTGCCTCTGTTACACTAGTAAAAGTAGCAGAACAGAGAGAGGAAATGGTAGCAGGACAGTAAGACATGGCAGAAAGGGAGAATACACAGTACAGTATGTGTTCATGCTTTTCCTGAGAGTTGAATTTACAAGAAGGCCAAATGGGTTGTAGCATTAAAATCCTTAAATAAGTTTTTAAAAAAATAAAAATCAAGTAAATCCATATCCCAAAATCTCCAGCAGTTTTGGGTGCTTTTTTGCTGAGTATTTTGTTGACCTTTGTGAAACTTGGTGTATCTTATCTGCAGACGTTATGCCTGATTAAAGGAATAGACTGCTATAGGCTTTTGAATAACCTGGTACTCTCTGTTGGTATTTGCTACAGGCGACAACAGGCGACAACCCTTCTTGCTCCCTTCACAAATGTGCCATCCGAGGACGAGAGCATAGAAGGCCAAAGGGCAAAGAGGGAGTGAACCACCTGCTTCTGTCACACTGTCAGGATGAAGGAGGACGAGTGCAAATAGGGTGAAGTGTGTGTGCGTGCGTGCGTGCGTGTTTGTGTGCACGGGTTGGGTTAGGGATACTGTGTAGGATGGGGACAGGTGGCACGCCGGACAGCACTGGCACAAGCCACCCTAGGATTTATCACTCAGCGACAGTCACGGCTGGGCAGGGGACAGATGTTTCTGTTTACCACAGGGCAACATCTGACCGGCCAAGCCTAACGTTAGCCCGACGAGCCTTGCCCACACAGGACAGAGCTTCAGAGGATAGAGGAGAGGACGAAAATAAGATAGAGAAAAGGAGAAGAAACTGGAGGATGTTGAGTTTGCCTCCAAGGCACATAAGCAAGTTAGCTCATTTCTCTCTAATCTGCTCCATCCTTCACTGGAGCACCTGAAACTCATTTAGCCCCCACTAACTGTTGTGCCACTATAGGGAACCACTTTAATAAGTAGTAATAATGCCAGCTGACAGTGTGAGCTGTGAGCAGGGAACCTGCACCAGTTATTGGGAAGTAAAACAAAACAATTCTAATTGACCTCAAGTTTATTCTACATTTTTACTTAGTTAGAAGAGCAAACACAAACGCACAGCACTTATTGTGCCTTTATATTTAAATGTGCAGTAGGTAATCTCTGCCCTTAGGGTTCTCTCAATGAAAACAGTAACAAAAGATAGAGTTTGATGACAGTGGAAAGTAGTGTGGGAGTTGTTGTATTCATTGTTAAATAATCACCATTGCAGATGAAAATGAATAATCATGCTCCATAAGCAATACAAACAGTAGTAAAAAAACAAAAACAAAAAATAGAGTGGCCAGCTTGCCGATTTCCTTCCTCACTCTCTGATATATCATCTGGTGTTTCCTGTGTCTCCGTCTCCCCAGAAGTTATAGCAACTAGAGGGGGGCAAATGGAATAGGACGCCATTGACATTAAAATACGTATTTCTCTGAGAATTGTTGGAAACATTTGGGATAATGTAAGTACACAACTTAACATAATACATAAGTCCAGTTGGTTTTAGACATGTTAATGAGAACATTTTACATAGTCTGCCTTTCAGGGCTATTCAGTGAAGGCCTTTTTTTACAGTTGTGTATAATGTAGCTACATTGTGTGTTCCAGCTGGGAAATTTGAATGCTGTCACTGGTAATATAGCTGCTGGAGCGCTCATCCCTGGAGCAATGAGGAGTGACCTTTAGGTTCAACCCTGAGTGAGGTCATGTCAGTGTTGCCATGGCCACTATCAGTAGACTATACTGTTGCCAGCATTACCTCAGCTGCCTGGCATTGTCGGGGTCAGAGAACAGGCTGTGACCTCCCTATGGTGACAAACTCAACTGGGAACAAGACAAACACTAGCAGCTCAGTGTAACTTACTTTTCGGTTAATGAAAATGTTAAGTTGACACGATGGCACCAGATGCTCAAGTTTTACATTTTTACACTGATTTATGTCTGGAATAAGTCAGCCTGGTAAATAAAGTTTGATATTACATGGGGTTATATCATTAATTAAGCAAAGAATGGATAGAGTAAGATTTTACACTGACGAAGCCGTCCAGCATTAAAATGCTTAAAGAAGTTGTTCAGCTTCACTAGAATTGTTCATACAAAATTTGTAAGCATAAAGAGGGCAGACAGAAAAGATCATTGGGCAACATAATACACAGAGTGCTTAAACAGAGTACTTTTTCCCTGAGGCCGTTTGAGACATCGTCTAGAGGTCTTGCCATATGCATATTTTGTGCTGTCCACAAAAATATAGACAATCTGTGAGAAACGCAGAAACCCAAACAAATATTCCTTGTATCGGCTCATTCAGTCTTTGGTCATTCTTTTAGCACCTGTCCATTAAGACTGTCCATCTGCAGGTGCTGGTAAGAAACACAGCTGTCTACACATGATAAGTCTATTAAAACTGCATTGTAAACCATCATAATATTCAGTATTGCAAACCCACATTATCCAGTCTCCACAAATGAAAAACCTAATGGGATGTCTTAATCATTTCATGCAGGAGATACAATAATATAGAACTCTTTTCTATTTGTGGAACATGTTTGTCCACTCTCCTCCTGATAGGCCACATTTAATCATGTTGTTCTGTTTCCTAATTAGCAGAAATGCAAAGTGTCTTTGTCACCTGTGGACAGCCAAGAGGGCTAATTTGGGCTTTTCACTAATTGCCACGGTAACGAGCCTCCTGCGCCTCCGCTGGGGGTGGGTGGAAGGCATGGCAGGAGGAGGAATGGAGGATGGAGGGATGGAGGGATGAAGACACAGCTCTCCTCACACACGGCCGAGGTGTGAAAGAACGCGGCAGGCCAACAGAACGCAGCCTGGAGGAGTCCAACAGCAGGGAGCGGGGGACAGCCTGCGCTGTGAAAAAGCCCCAACACCCAGCTGAGAGGGAGGAGAATTCAGCTCTGGCCAGTTTTGGTCTCTCAACTTTGATGAGAAGATGACTGCATTGGGTTGGATAATTGTTGGACATTTTTCTGACACTGACACCTGTTATTACCCCCACCTGATTTAATACTGGTTCCCACACACTGTACCCTTTTTTTCTGCTGTTCTTTTAATAGACAAATTTTAGGTATTACTCAGCAGGCAGTTTTTAAATTAGCAGCCTGACATGTATGAAGCCTTGTGTGAGTGGGGCTTGTAGTCGATGATGACAGGAATAAACCAAATAGAATGTTTGATAATCCTGATGTTTATGTTATTAACAAATTAATTGTTCAAGTTGCAACTTTTAGTTGATACTTTTCTTCATGGAACTTTTATGTAATTTATAAATTACGGTGAAATTGTAGCCTAGTATAAACTTTTCAGGTGAGAGTGGGCATGATAAGCCAAAGGCTTGAAATGAGTACATAAGAACATGGATGTATTATAATAGTTTTAATACTAATACAGTAAAACGTCCAAAGTATTATTAGTATTACAGGTAGATAGCAGCATTGATTTAATGCATACATTTGCAATAACAGTGTGTAAACAAAGTCCTCAAGTCAATATTTGCCTACAAATATTCATTTTCAGCTTTTAAAATATAAGATGGTGCAAATGGAAAACTCATTTCTAATTACAATAGGGATTTTTTATAGTGGAACATTTTTGGTTTTGGCCAAAGCAAGGTAAATTGGTGTTTAAAGTGCTTCTGCGTTATGTATTTCACAACGTCTAAACAGACATGTACATTCATGTTTGCATCATTCGCATACATGATAATCGTCATTCACTATTATATTATTTTAAAATTAAATGCACTCCATAAACGTAATTCGAGTCCATCAATATGGTCTCTCCGCTGTATTACACCCTCTTTGCCTTTTTCCAATACATTTTCTTTTCAGCAATACACCCTGAAAGCTTGGGGGCACCTTGTCCGTACGCTGCTCTCGGGGGCGAGCTCCTCGGATGTGTGCGTGCGCGCAAGAGCGTGTTCGAGTGTGTGCGTGAGTGTGTGAGAGCGTGTGAATGTGTGTGTGAGTGAGTGTGTGTGTGTGAGTGTGTGTGCGTGCTTGCGCGCGTGTGCCTGCTCTGCTGTTGCTGCCCTTTGATCCCTGCATTAGTGTTAGTTAGGGGCTCGGAGACACACTTGCACCGAGAGCAGCCATAGTCAAGACACGGCAACAACAACAGCGGCACCTCCTCCGCCTGTGTTCCCATTCCCCAACAATACACTTTAAACCGAGCAAAGCCAGGTGCACGACCAAGTCCCTGCCATCACTGGCGTCTCCAGTCTCAATGGGAAAAACCTTTTTTCTTCTTATCCCTAAACAAGGACGAGAATGTGATTAAAAACGGGGGAAAATGCCAAGGAGGAAGCAGGAGCAACCCAAGCGCCTGCCTTCACGTAAGTCGTTCACTCGTTTTGTTCAATTTTAACGGCTCTCCGTGTGTTTTGCGCAGTAGTTTAGGGTTAAAGAGGTGAAACAGACAAAAGACTCAGCGTAGGTTATTTCTCCCTTTTTAGGTCCGAGCGAGGCAGCCATGTTGTAGGCGATGGGTAACGTTAGCTAGGCATTGAGTGGATAAATGATACGTGGCTTTATTAAGAGTATAATCGATAAAGGTCCGATTCCGCTAAAGGTTGCGGTCAGTTGGCATATGTATCGGTTGTGTGTGAGGAATAACGGCCGAGCGATTTCGGTAATGTGTTCGCCTCTGCTAGGTGGCTTTTCGGGTAGAAAGGGGAGGATCTGTGAGTCTGGCCGCAATAAAATGAAGGGTCAGTCGGATCAGACAAGCCTGAGTCTGGCTACCCATACCCCAGTGTTCCTAGTTAGCAATAGCGCTATCTAGCAACGGTCGGTAAACTTCATTTCCTCGGCTATAAACGTCCAACTTTCGCCTCATAGTTTTGCTTCCAAATCGCGGAAGCGAATTTGTTCGCGCTTGTAGTCGTCGACTTGGAAAAAGTGTGGAGAGATTTTTTTTTCCAAGCCAATGTATTTTTTTTTCTACCCCTCCCAGTCTGCATGCAAGCTATGTCAGAGCCATGGTCGGTCACCTGAAGTTCAGGGTTTTCCCCCCCTTCCCTTTGCAGCCATTCATTGCAGACAGACTACGATCAATAACGCGGTTAGAAAAGGGAAACGACAGTTATGCTCCACAACACTGCCTAAAACACTGCTATGCCGCTGCAGAAACCTATTGTGATTCCCATGGAATTGGTTTGGATGGGAGGTTGGTTTACTTTTGTACATTTGACCCACCGATCTTGGATGTTCGTATTGTGCCTTTATCAGTCCAGATAATGAAAAGCTGCAATAACACACTCCGGCCACTAGAGGATCGCTTAGATGGTAGTGAGCAATGACAACCATTATTAAAGGAATTATCCGAGAGTGACATTTTTTGCTCTTGATCATTTCTGCTTAATACACGCGTAAGCAAACAGCTCAATTAGTCACTGGTATGCAAATGCAATGAATAATGGAGTGATTCATCTTTAAATCAACGGCGGCTTGGTACATTTGTCTTATGACACTATGTTCTTCTTTTCTTAAATGTCAGAGCATGCCAGCTGTTCAGCACAACCAGCCACGATCAGAAAGGCACTTTAACTTGTGTTTTTTTCGTTTTCTTTTCATTTCAAACGGGTTCAAGGAATGAATGAGCTCCTGCACCTGTCACTGTTTCACATTTCTGACACATTAAATCAAATGCACATCAGATTAATTCCTGTAGCTTCACACAATATACACAAATGCTGCTTTTTATTTTTTAGTAATAATATGCACTGATCTATTGCTCAGTTGCTTGACCTAGGGTTGAACTTGGGAAATTGCAGTGGGTGGCTGGGAGGCATAGAGGTGGAGACTGGGTGACAGTGGTGAGTGACTGTGTGTGTGTGTTTTTTTTGTGTTTGTGTGTGTATGTGACGGGGATATTTGGACAATTAGACCTCACTGTATGTTGCATAAGGAGCATGTAAGCCACATGGTTGGACTGCGCAGAACAGGGTCATGATTTATAACCGAACTTAACCCATTGCAGCCTTTTCACTAACACTCTGCATACCAAGACTTAATTTTAGGAACCTTGTCTACTGAACATGTTTTCCTTGTCGTTTCACAAGCATCTACTTCTTATGAAGTGTATAAAGTGTACAGCGTAATCATAAAATAAATGAGTTTTTTTTAGCATTAGTTTGTCATTTCAGCACCTAAATTATGTTGCCTTTTCCTGAATTTCCCTTCTCCGTTAGTGACATTCATCTACGTCATTTGAAATGACATCTGTAAAAATGTGTTTCTATGTTTTTACACTTGTTCATGATTAGATGAAGAAAACAGTATGAAATACAGTGTGGCCCGTTGATACTTTGATGAGTTGCGCATTTTCCTTCCTAATAATATAAAGTGTGTTGTCTTTGATAATTGGAGTGGACAGGGACACATGTTTATTAATAGGTTTTGAATATTTTTGTGATATGAGTAAGTAGTCTAAAAACATAACAAAATTGAAATAGATTTTATGTTTTTGTGTTGCAGACATAAAATCATCTTTTAGCACCTAGTCGCTCATCTAGGGAATAGCAATTGATCGTCCATTTCAACAATCCAAATGCACCCTTAAATTTTCACTACTAAGATTTTTTTTAAATAAGCCCTGCTTTGTAATGATTAGAATTAAGCTTTGATGGTTTCAAATGTAAACTAACCAATAGACTAAACCAGATTGATGATATAAAAAAAAAAAATTCTAACATATTAGGAAAAATTGCAGACACAACAATAGGCGAGATCCAACAATTAAACACATGAAGTTGTGTTTACAAATGCTTTCTGATTTGAAACGGCTTGTGTTGCAAAAGGTGCACAGTTTAATGTGTGAAAGCTGCGTTTCACACAGTATCATCATGATAGAGTCTGGATCAGTCAAACATGAAGTCCAATATTTTCCGTCTTTTATCCAAGAAGGCCAGAGTTAGCCCATGCCAATCTTTAAATTAAGCTTTGTAATTGGTCTGCAACAAAACTACTCCTCAAACACACATCTGACATCATGTACTCCTGTGTAGGCACTGTACTGGAGCACTGCTGTGCCTGTGTTCCTGAGTTTAAATGAGAGCCTTTTTCTGATTTAGGAGTTGTGTCCCTCTTCAGTCAACAAACTGTCACAGAAAAGTATGAATTTGTCAGAAGCTTTTTGCGCTTTGTTTTGGATCTTCCCACTCTCGAATTGAAGTGTCACCTCATGCCATTCGCTGTCAGTCTGTGTGTTTTCATTATTCAGCCAACAACACCCTGGTGGTGTGCCAGCCAACAAGCACAATATCGAGCTTCAAATCTCTTCATCTGTGGTGAAAAAGGGCAAGCTAATACACTGGCTTCAATGCTGGAGGTGCTTTATCTTAGCACAGACCCAAATATATGGGTTGTGCAGCCCAGTGTGCACTGTCCTATTGTCTGTGGCACTGCGTGTGAAAGGAGACTATTCTTTAAGCGTGTGTGCACGGCACGCACATGCGAAAGTGAACACACAACCCTTGTGTGTTTGTGTCTGTTTGTTTGTGTGTCTCGGTGGGTACATAAGCCGGCTATGGAGGTCACAGTACAGTATGGCGCCTTCACTCAAGTAAACATGACCTTTGGTGCCACAATGAAAACTGCCATTCTTTATGACCTTGTGGTGTTATTGTTTGTGTAATTTGGCTGCCTTATTACTCACTCTTAAACGTAAGAGTTAGTAAATTATTATAAGGTCTTATATTTTGTGAAGGTTGTGATTTCAAAAATGATATAGGCCTATTGGGTGCGTCAGAATAGGGCGAAATATTCAGCATTGTTTGGCATGTTCTATGCCAAAAATGTATATATTACAGGCTATGTTGTCATTAAATCAAACAGGTCCCCTTAAAAATTCTCAAGAGGGTATGTAATAATACAGACTGACTAAGGGTCCATATCATAAAGAGCTCAATCTTAAGTGTATTGGGAGGAACTCTTGTATTCTGCTTCCTTCTCCCTTGGTTATCTACATTTGAAATGGAAAGATTTTTAACATTTCTGGACAGATTTCTGCTTCTTTTTTATCAACCAATAGCTGACTGACTGGGTGGCTCTCCACCTTACTGTAATGGCGGGTCACTGGCTCCTTTCCACTTGCTATGATTATAACGACCTTGGTGGGGCTGGGGCTTAAAAACATTGGTTTAAGGGGAAATAAGGGGAAAGGAAAATGAGAGGAGGTTTCCATTTTGCTCTTGGCACAAAATTTGTGGGGAATTTCTGCCAGGAATCCCCCACCTCATCACCACTGCTACACATCCACCCCACCTGAAGTTAATGGGGATTGGGTGCTCTGGCTGTGTTGGGTGAGTGAAGCTCAAGCGAATAATGATACACAGGCTATAACTTAGAAATGAATTAAAGGGCAGGAGAAAGGTGGTAGGTGCCTCACTCACCATATACTCATAGACAGAAAAGAATCCTGCTTTTAATGAACATTCATACTTATGTGGGCAAACTTGAGTATCATTTTTGTGTTTTTACTGGACAGTAAATAAAAACAGGGACTGGGAATAAACAGTTGAGTAAGGTGTAATTGGCCTGGTTTCAAAGAAGTAGCTAAGCCCCAGGGAGTGAATCTTAAACACAAATGTTAACCTTATTCACTACTTAGACAATTGGCAAGGAACATTTGCAGCATGGTGGTTTATCATGTCAGTGATAAGATTTTCTGGGTTAATACAACTTAAAAATATTTCATAAGAATGAAACTCTGTGGGTCTGTATCTTACCCAAGAATAACATGTGACAGGAATTTTCTCAAATGAAACTAATGTCACATTGTCGTTAAATAATTCATTAGAATTAGTGTGCCTGTTTATTTCACATAGCACATAAATCTGTAAAATAGAACTAGGCTAGAAATTGATAATTGACTCTGAGCTCAGAAATGATAATGAAATGAAAAATTCTTTAAAGTCTTTAAACCCTTTTCAGTCACATCTCTGGTCATATTGTGCACATATTTAACAGTATATTTAAAAAAAATCTATTTCTTTGTATTCTTATATAAAAAACAATCATGTTTTCTTCCTGTAATCCAAATATGACGTGTGCTATAGTAGGCTTGAACAAACCAATTTTAACTGATAATATGACATTCATCCATCAATCAATCAACTTTTAGCGACATAGAGCTAAGGTTTATTAGTTAGCTAGCTAGCCAGCAACTAGGGTTGTTCTGATACTGTTATCAGTATAGTAAATGCCACTGATACCTCCTAAAGTGCTGGATTGGGTATCTGCGAATATGCAAGTCTATGCACCAATCCGATACCAGACAGTTTATTAGAAAGGGGACCCGCTACTTCCCAGCAGCTTTCCGTACACCTGTATGCAACTTAACAATTTTTTTTTACTGTACAGGTAGATACACATCCATAAATGACAAGCAACTTGTGTAACTAATAGCACGTGTCAACAGACTTACGTTTATTGATATTTGTATTTCTTTTTAGTTATGACAGACTGTCAAAATAAATATTCATTCCCTGTATGTATGACCAGACAACAATGATAACAATTATATCACATCCATAAGGCTTAGTAGTACACAGCTGTTAAAAAATAATATTAATATACTTTTTTAATGCATTGGTATCAGGTTGGTACTCGTTATTGGCCAATACGCAACTTCAGGTATCGAAATTGAGGAATGTGGTATCTTTTACAGCTTCAGATTATAAACAAGCCATTTTAGCTTCGTCTGTGTTAAAATCAAATTCCTCCCAAATGTTATGTCCTGCCTGCCTGTCCTCTTTCACTCGCAAATTCGTTACAAAACGGAAGGTAGATACACTCGAAATGCTGTTTCATCTGGACTTAATTCAGAGCCTAAGTAAAATGAGATTCTTGTATATGTCAGGACACCAAGTTTGAAGAATCACTGCCATATTTTAGGGTGTAGTTTTGTATGAGTGGTAAGTGTGTATTCATATCAAATTGTTCTATGCAAGACTTTTGCCTCAGTATGACCTATGAACTGAATTAGTGTGGTCTGTGTCTTGTCAGAAATGCTCTGATGGTGCACTATTTGTCTGCTGTAGTTAAGCTATGCAAGTCAAGGTAGCCCAGCACATCTTTCAAATATAAACAGCACTGCAAAAGTAAATGAGAAGCCAGAGATCAAAGACCCTCCCATTTTATTTAGACCACCTGTTTAGGAGCATTGTGGATCCCTAGTAAATTACAGACAAGTAGTGGATCAGACAAAACCTGTGTGTTTACATTGTTCAGCCCAAGTCAGTGTCTGCAAGTAGCTACATCAAACATGGTCACTCATTTGTGGCTATAATGTTCCTTTGCATGTGCATGGTGTTGTAGTTAAGTCCTTATTGTCCAAAGTGCAAATGTTTGTTTGACTTAATTTTAATAGTAAGAATAGGGCTCATTGTATTTTTTTTTTAAAAAAAATCGGTTTCACAGCAGAATTCCCAAAATTTGAACAAGTTTTCCACTCATTTTTATATGTTCAAAATAAACAAATAAATGTCTGGATTATATAATTAAAAAACAAAACAAAAAGGTGTGTAACCTTTATAAGAATCAAAGCCAATGTCTTTTGTTTTCTCTCTGTACTGAAAACATGTGTAACATTCACCTGGAAACCAAGTAATTGTGTAATTTTGCTGTTACACCTCTAAATTGTTTCTCATATCTTTTCTTATAAACCACAAATTTTCTTGATTAGAAAATAGTTAGGGTCACTGGAAGGAGACCCGAGTTGGATAATTTAGTATTCAGCAGAAGAGCTGATAAAGTGTTTGTGCATGTAAGAAGCTAGCTGTGCCCCAGAAAGTAGCTCAAGCAGCTCACCCTAAATTTTTAAGTAGCTCACTTATTTAATGGCAATGCAACAACACAGTGATGAAACACCTTTATTTAAAAAAAGAAATGTAATGCTTTGACCATTTAGATACATTTATTTGATTGTTGAATACTATTACAATATGTCCCATAATGTACATGTCTGGTGGAAGTTTGCCATTCAAGAAGGTTTCATTTACTTAGGTCTGAGTATTGAATACTTTTTGAATATCAACCGAAACTGGTTCTTGGCACCAGTTATTAAAGACAAAAGTTGATACTGGACACTTGGTCAGACTCGTGTTCTTTTATCAACTTTTTCCTGATGTAAAACATTTATTTTGTTGTTTTTGTACAGACATGCAGTGTTATTTTACTCAATAAAGAAATAAACATATTTATAATCAACCTTAGGTATTCTCAGTGCAAATAAAAAGTTTTACACAGTCCTGCATTTACCAGTGTTGGTAAAGAAACATTAAAATAGTTGCTCTTTCCAGTTTGTATTTCATTTGTTGTCTGCTGGCATCTTTAAAAAGTGAATCCTGGTTGTCTATATAAAAAAACGGAATTGGTTAACGTATAAAATGTTGACTGTCAGTTGAAAACCTCTGATTCATTTTGTTCAACAGCTGATTACAAATTACTTAATTCAGTGTCAATAACATAAGGAGAAATTCTATGTGGAAATGTTTTTTTTGCAGATGCTTGTTATCTAATGACTTCAAAGTGCCTTCTCTGAGCAGAGAGTCCTCTGCAGCACAAAATTAGGTAACAGTAGCCGTCCTAGTACCTTTAGTACAGTACCTGCCTGTCTGCCTGGTCTCAATCAGACCCCCTCTGTGTCGAATGGAAGTGCCTCAGCCTCGGTAACGATTTTTCCCGTGTTGACAAGTCACAACATGGAGATCTACAGCTCGGAGAGCAGCCCTTTGGCAACGCAGAGCCCTGCTTGCACTGAGTAATAGCAATCTCACAGGAGTAGCAGGCTTTCAGCTGGCAGCAGTTCATACGGAACAGCTCGCCGGTGCAGCTGGGAAAGACAGAGCAGAGTGGAGAGGGAGAGGAGCTGGTGGTGGTAGCAGCAGAGATGGAGGGAGGGAGGAAGTGGAGAGGAAGAGCTGTTAAGAGCTTTGGGCGGTTTCTCTGTTGTTGTACCACACAAGTGTATCCAGGCCCTGCAGGACAAGCCTTTAACGGGCATGAGGGATGGAGAGCATGAGAGGAGAGGAGGAGGAGGCGGCGGTGGAGGAGGTGGTGGTCTGGGGAGCTGAAGTCGGCCAGTCGTGCCAGACGCCTGCTTTAAACAAGGATGTGATTTATTGTTGGACTCACGTTTCACTCCAAGAAAGACACTAAAATTACATTGTACAGATATAAAGAACATCCTCAATTGTCTGAGAAGAAATACCATTGCCTGTGGGCTGTGAAGAAATTTTGGAGCATGTGGTTAATCTTGAACTAGTATGTGAAATTGGGAAGTTTTTGGAATAATGGGGCATATGATTTTAGCCTTTTGGTTGTGGATTCTGCTTTTGTTGTTCTTTTCTGACTGTCCCTACAAAAGTACTGCTTTAGCATATTATACATTAACTATAATAAAGCTACTTTTAGAAAGTAGTAATTTCAGTGTAGGTCAGTGTATGTATATTTGCTAGGGGGCTCAAAATGGCTTTTGGCCAACACGTTGATCTTTGTCGCCCTCACTGAATGCACTCTGCACAGCGTAGTGCTATGAGATGACCTCATTTCCTGCGTGGGGAGAGGAGGGCAGGAGGCCTCTTACACACACATGCAAACAGATATTCTTTTAGAATCACAGCCTGGCTGTAGTTGGTCTTCAGTGCACGAGCCAGGCGAACCCCTCTCTCCTCTTGGTGTGGAAGTGTTTCCACATTGCACATTTAGGCAGTCAAGAGCAAGGCACAGGCTAATGTCTTTAACTAGCCGTGCTAACAGCTGTGTGTCTGCAGCGTTTTGGGCTATAGGATCAGTTTTATTGGGAGATTAAAAGTACAGAGAAGGAGGGGGCTGTTACAGACCGAGGATAGTAGGACCATAAGGCAATGACAGCTCTCCAGGGAAACAATATATCATCTCTAACAGGAGAGTGGAAGTGTTTGGCTGCGGGACAAAAATCCTGAGAAGTTAAAATCATTGATGTGATGTCATCTCTGAGAAAGCCATTGTCAGTGCCGCGTGAGATTATTTATGATGCTGAAAATGCAGGTAAGCGTCTTGACTAATTCAATGTTTTAGAGGAGGCTTCCCCATTTGCACAGTGTAGTCATAGCAGCTCCTCATGCATTTAAAGGAACAGTGTGTCTTGGGTCTCATCCTTTCATTGTTTACCAAGGGCATTTGGTCACTTGGTTTCGCCCTTGTGGTGCTAATGAGATTAGCTAATCACTGGATATTTCATTGTGAGTGAGAAGCCCTGTAGTTTATGGTACCTGTAAGAACCATAACCATGAGTAGAAACAAATGAGGCTGGACGAATGAGCAGAGGAAGATAATGGATGAATGGATTTAGGTAGCAAGCTATTCTGAAAAGAGCTCAATCAGATGGCTCAGCTCATGATTGCCCGTATGTTCCCACTGCCCACGAGTGTTTTGAATGGGGACATGTTGGTTCAGATTGCCATGTCATTAATCCCTTGTACTCTACAGGGGAGTGGTCAACGGCAGATGTATTTGCACTTCCTCCAGAAGGTTTTCTAGATTAGCACAAATCCTCCCAGAAAAACCGTTTAAAAACCTCATTTGGCACGCACAGTCAGACTTTGTGCTCATAGCTGGCCAAAGACATCCATCCCTCCCTCTACATCTCATTCTCTCTCACTCCCCTGATTTTTTTCCTTTGTTTTATCCCCCACCTTGTTGTTCTCAGAGCTTCGCCCTGTGTCGATTTGGACAGGCCAGTGTAATTGTTTGGAAACTCGGTTCTGTCATTTGCATGTAGCAAGCAGCCACTTTGCCAGTTTCAGTGGTTTGACCTTGTTGTACCTGCCAGCCAGAAATGAGATCATCAGAAGAGTAGACGAGAAGCTGACATCTCTCCTCCACCTACCCGTGGCTTTAAGTGATGGTTGTCATAGCAATCATTATGCCACAGAACAGACTCAGTGGGTGAAGGATGGCTTTGAATGCGGCAGCCTCAGGTCACAATGTTATGACAGAACAGATAGACCTATGAGGGCTGCAGTACACAGCACAAAGTAAACAGCCGCATACATTGCATGTCAGGTTCATATAGATTTCAGGTGGAGGTTGAAATCACTGAGGTAATGTCTCTTTTTATACCTTGAAGAAAGCGAGGCAGGTATTGGTGTAATGGAGAGGGAGCATGGGGCGAACAATGCCTCTCATTCCCATCAGCTGCCCTGGCCAGCATTTAACATGGAGATTGGAAACGGAATAAGCTCTCCCCCCATTCTCCCTGGACCTGCATGTAAATGAGGTTAGCGGTTAGCATTTCCTGCTGTGCCATAGCAATTCTTCTCCCTCTCTTGCGCCTTCTTTTTCCTCTTTTTTTCAATAATGGCCTGAAAGTGCTCCCCCTTTCCTGGGCTAGGGACCAGGACCAATGCTGATTAGTGTCCCTGTCCTAAGTGACAGGCTAAAATTCAAGCAGACACTGCCTTGGGCGCCTCTGCCAAACAGCCGTCAAAGCAATACCACCATAAAAAAAGGCATCTTCCCCACCCCCCCTCAATTCTGAAGATTCCCTCCCTCTTTCGTCTTCCTTGCCACTCATTCTCCCTGGCCCTCCATTCTGAGTGTCTCTAATAGACACTGCCTGAATCACTCTAACACTGTCCCCATACATACATACATGCACATATAGAATTACCTCTCACTCTACCCCCACCTCCCACTGGACCTTGCTTTGTATCCCTGGGTGGACTGGCTGCTATAGAACCGAGTGTCCTTTTTTGCCAGCAGGGCGATTTACAAACAATACATGGACGCTGCACACACTCCCACCTTCCACCCTCCTACACTCTCTCACTTCTCTTCCACAGACACACAGTCACCTTTGTGAGGAGCTTCAGTATGCCAGAAAAACTACACAGCTTTTATTATTCACTACAAAGTACACCAAAGATTGTACCCTGTCTACTTGAGAATGCAAGTGTGACATTCACATCTTGGTTGAATGAAGTTACTTTGTCAACCGGAAGAGAAAATGATGGCATCTGACTTGTACGTCAGATGGCTTATAATTAGCAGTTTCTAAAACCTTATGAAGTGATAATCTGAGCTGTATTCATGACAATTTCGCCTCATCTAAAGCAAATACTCGAGGGAGTTTTGTTAGTTGAACAGCAGGCATATGCTAATTACTCAGTTTGTTTGAAAAGAGGAAATTGTGAAAAGTAAAACAAGTACATCATCATTCTGTCTTCTGGATTTTTTGCCAATCTGTAGGATACATTGTATACACAAGATCCTGTAAAACAACCACAGCATTATAGCAAATTAAGCTGGTTATGTCAGTCAAAATGTAATGCTACATTTTAAGTATGCAATCCAGCATTGGGCATTTATACAAAAATAATTTGTGTTGGTGAGAGCGGGCACTTTTCACACGTGCATGAAAAGTTTTTTTCTACCATATGTGGTGTTTTAAAGTGCGCTGCATGTGTTTGCCTGTATTTAGTTTTTACAAAGCAGAATGCCACCCACAAATGCCTATTCCTATGAGATATAATGGCTGAAGTCTTGATGAATATGAACAGCTCCTTCTCAGAAAGTCAAGAGATTGGTCTGTGTTGTATAGCATTTAGACGCTATACTGGCAATGAGCCGCATTTTTCAAGCAATCTGATCCCCACCCCCCCCCTCTTTATTTGTCTGGGTATTTACAGGACATTTACAATGGGTAGACTGCTTTTGCACTGCACTGAAATTAAAGCAGCAAAACTCACACAATGACACTCGAATACAAATTATGACTTGGGGACATAACAATCGTGTCTTTAGCCTATTAGCATGGTACAATAGAGTACTTTAAAAGCATAAAAACTTTAAACTAATAGAAGTACATAAAGTAGTCTAAAGCAATTGGTACAATGCTCAAATGGGTACAAATCATAAGAAATTAAGCACTTTCCAAACCCATGTGACCAAATGACTTTTCATGAGCGGAATGGCTGGTCAGCAGTTTTAAATGCTTGGATTAGATTTCTTCTGCTAAGTAATCAACACCTTGCTGTTAAAGACAGCAACAAGCTAATCTGTTTTGGGGTTATTTCCTTGCGTTCCTTGGATGGAAACCTTTTGCCACAAAACATTTTCTAAATACATAGACAGTTATTATTTTGTATAATTATCTCAGGAAATGTTCACTCACTAACAAACCACTAACTTATATCCAGTAAATTTGAGACCAACTATGTGAGGGCACTGCATGTTACATTTGACCCTTGATATTTAAAGCTCTTTTAATAATTTTTAAAATGGTCATGTTTTCAGTTTTGGTAGTGTAGTGGTACTGTAGTGGTGATCTACAGATGTTAGCTATTGTCATACTGTCATATTATCTTGTAGTTTTTTTTTTATTTATACAATGTAAAGCTGTACATGATATAGAATTGCTTTCAAAGATATGAGGAAGTGTGTACAACCATGTTGGAGATGAGGTAATTCTTCTATAATGGCTGCTTAGATCAGTGCTTGCAAAGCGGATTCAATAACAAAGCTTGACTCATCATTACCAAAAATACCGCAAGCAGTAAATTAGTCATTCATAATAAAGTAAAACATTTTGGCACAGAGTGTTACAGTAAAATTGGCCAGTAAAATGCTGACCCAGGGCCAGTTGATTGTCCAAACCATTGCCTTGGGAATACCGCTGTGCTAGTTTTAGTATTTCTCACCTTGCAATTAGCCAGTTAATCCTTGACTCTCTGCTGTGACACCAGTCCACTGTCCTTAATGTGTACCCAGTCAGAATCAGTGCCACCTCAGAGCTGTGCCATGATCCAGTAATTTGGAGAGCTATTTAGAGTGGCTCATGTCACGAACACATGAATGTCCTTGGGACATTTATCACGAACATCATATGTTTGTCAGTGATGTAAGTGGGTTTAATCTGTCTGATTTTTAAACATTTTTAAACTACAGACACACTGTATCCATGACCCGGCACTAGTATCATATTCATTCATGAATACGATCTATGAAGTATTCACAGATACAATAAGTATTCATAGATGAATTAATGTATGGAGAGTTGTATGATATGATGATATGCTGTATATGTTGTGGGCTATGCTGTAAACTAAATGACTAGGACTGCGGAATATTCAATTTGTGGCAATATTGAAATATAATTCTTTAATCAATTTAATGAATGAAGCTGTATTCAAATCGGGCTTTGCTGTGATAAAAACAGTCCTCCTATTCATTTACAGTGCAGACTGCCACGGTCTGAAAATTTGAATAAAAATTCACCTTTTGTTAAAACACAACCCAGCGTCATGCTGCAGTGGCCAATCACATAAGCTGGCGGTCAGACTGGAAGATGCCCACTGGAAGAAAAGCCTTGTTAACTAAGTAGCATGGCAACAGTGTAGCATTCCATGGTTTACCAAACATCTGTGAAGATGCAAGAGAAAGCCAGCATGATGAACTTTCCAGAGCTATACAACCCTGCCATGAGGGGGTATTTCCGAAAACATGGGTGCTGGTCCATGTGCCCAAAACAATTCACTGGGACTGCTGATGCCTTGCATCACCAACCCAAAGCTTTGGTATTTGACGACCTCGGAATGAGACTCAAGAATCAAATGTCTTTCTCCAGAATCTCTCCATGTTTAACACAATTCAGCTTTCGTGTGATGGCTTCTTGGTGTGCTGCTGGTAGTGGCATGCTTGTTGTTGATGTGTAAAAATGTGTCAAACGTGGCTGTTTTGAAGCTGGTGCCTCGTCACATATCTGTGCGAAGTCTGTTGGGTGACTAGTTTGCACATGTTGTTTTAAATTAGTAGTGGTAGAGTGGTACGCTTGTTCCAAATGACACAGTTTACATACCGCTTTCCTCTTTGACTGTATTTCTCCTTCAACTGACCAGAAACCAAAGTATTGCCACACTGCACTTTTTAGATTTTCTGGATTTTCTTTACTCTCTCCGCATGTGGTTCATCGGACTATTGTTAGGTAGTGAGTGTTAGTGAGCTCTTACGTGATTGGCTTGTGATTGGCTATGCGCGAATGAAAAAAAAAGACAGGCATTCAGAATCGGAGCACAAGTCAAGATTTTCAGCGCACATATTATTCACACATATTACTACTACATATTACTACAAATTTGACAGCCCTAGTGTTCACACAGAAAGCAAAGTGAATTTCCGCTTGTTACTTGCACGAGTTTGACCACAGGAAATCCCATTTTTTTTATTCACCTTAAACACAGAATTCATCAGAATCAATTTCACTGTACATTAGCTGGAAGCTAGTAAACAATGGCAGGCACTGAGTGTGTGTGTTCAGTTCAGCCTTGCAAGTTGAATGTTTTCAACTCACATGTATAAACTTTGCATTATATATAATTGTTTGTATATAATCTTGCCAAGCGAAACATTTTTTTCATGTTTGGTGTGAACACAAGGGAATTATTTTTACGATTTTTCTGGTGGAAAAAAACAGGAATTGGCGCTTAATGGCAACTCTGCTTGGCGTTGTATTGCTTTTCAAACAGGCAAACAAATTAGGCCATGTAATGAGTGGTGTGGATACAGCCTTGTCAGGTATTTAATTTGCTAAGTTAGCCAAAAAATTATATTTCTGTCTGTTTATCTTAAGCATTAATAATTTGTTAATTGGCTGCCATTGACAGTCTTGATAACAGTGGTTGGAGGCCAGGAACTTATTATAAAGGAGATGTTTTTGATGTCACCCTACGCAGAAGTTGTCATCAAATCAACTGCACAAATAGATTAAGAAAGAATTTAGGAACGTTTTCACAGACTGTTGAACGCTAAACAGAGCACATGGTGAAGTGATACCTTTGTATCCGTTCAGCAACTTCCTGTTCACTTACCCCAAACTTACACAGAGCAAGCAACACCAAGCCTATATTTTGACCTGTTCCTAAAAAGAAGCATCATTGTTTGGCTGCCATTTATGATATTTATTGTCGTTAGCTATTTGTAGACTGTGACAGCCTAGACTGTGACAAGGATGGGAGACATGGTTGCAAGATGCGCACATGCAATTTTATTTACAAAAATCATAAGAACAGAGAAAAACATTCAAGGCAGTAATCAGTAATGTAGGCATGTATGGCTGCGTGTGGGCGTCTGTAACAAATCAAAAGAAAACACAGCCGTGCTGCAATGGATAAGGAGGAGTGGAGAGAGGACTTGTATGGGAAGGTGGTGGGTTTCATAGTCCAAAACCACACTGGGCCTAGGTGTGGCTCTTGACACTGATGAGAACCTGCCCTCACCAGGATCCTGAAAGAAAAAAAAACAGCAACCACAGAACACAGGAGCACCTAGTGGAGTGGAGTGGAGGGGGTGGTCGCAAGACAAATGGTTAATCGCTATGACAGACACAGTCATTCCCTCCTGAGTGACAGTCATCAATTTTCATTTTACATTCATAACTAAGGTAAACTGTACAAACCAGTTGAGGAAGAATTCTGAAAAAGAGACTGCCAAAGGTGAAATAGAAGAGACACAAAGTGTAGTTCACATTTTCAAGGGCGGTATAATATTAACTAAGCAAGAAATGCGAAAAAACATAAAATTGTTTTGTGTAAACAGACTCAACTGTAAACATAAAATTGGCCATAATTAGATATAGATACATAATGAGAGCAATATCTGATGCCTTGGACAAGTAATTGACAACTACAGCTTGTGTTTGTTTATAAAGGGCTGGTATGACTTGCTGGCTGAAATGTGGACGAGAGGGAACCTGGTAGTGTGGCTCAATCACGTTCAACATATGTTTGAAACCGGGATTTTCTACAACTGAGTATGGTCGCAGATCTGTTATCTGCTATAAAAACATCTATGGCGTTTGTTATTCCTTTTGCCTGGTCTGAATTAGCAGGGAGAAGCTGCTTAAATGCCATGGGTATCTGCATTTGCACTGCTTTTGTTTTTTCCTTGTACCAGTGATATCCACATTTGGATGATGCCGTTTCAATTGAGTAGTCATGTTTGACGTATTGCCAGCAGCATAGCCGATTTCAGTTGAACAGTGACGGCATATTGTCTTCGTCCTATGCACTTGCCTTTCTCCACGGCTATTGTAGTTCACTGGGAAACGGTAGTGTTCCCAAACAGCAGACCTGAAGGATATCGGAGGGTCCTCAAGCTCTGGCTTCTCATTTGCATTCACCATAC
>JBBPCS010000283.1:8009419-8023753 GCA_037974645.1 Hollardia meadi
TGTGTGTGTGTGTGTGTGTGTGTGTGTGTGTGTGTGTGTGTGTGTGTGTGTGTGTGTGTGTGTGTGTGAGAGAAAGAGAGAGAGAGAGATGTTAGTCAGCAGCCTCACACAAGTCATGTGGTGGGTGACCTCCTGACCTACCTTCACTGCAGTCCCTTCGCTCTTCCCTTTTACCAGCGATCATTCTGTGTGACAGGGAAATCTGGCTGACTTCTGCACTACACTCACATGTATGAGCGTGCACACACACACACATACATGCACACCTCTCTGACCTAGAAAAGCCACGGCCAAAATAATCCTGCCAAGTTCACAAATGGAGATTGTTGACAGCACTGTGTGGTGAAACAATGGACAAGTACACTACCTGTAATGTCCACTGATTTTAGCTGTAATTACAGGCTGTGAGCTCCCTGTGTCTTTTTTTGTGAACACACAGGTTTCCAAACACAGTAAGTCACAAAGGTGCTACATCAGAATATTTTTAGCTGCTGAGTGTACATCTGTTCAATTTCAAGGCAGATTATTATAGCCAGTCTCAAAGCCTCACGGTCTTCTCTTTATGTAGCCTCAGCTTGCACTTTGACTTGTCATGGCTTGTTATTCTCTTTCTCTATAATGTGGTGGTGCTATACATTACTGTGGCCCAGAGAGACAATCCTGCGCAACTGCACCACTGAATCACCCATGTGTGAGTGATAACAGATCCAGACTGCTGAGCACCCTGCAGCTGTTTGTCTCAACATGCAAGTCATCCCCGCCATTACACCGCTAAATGGTTCCCTCTCAGTGGCAGACGCTTGCCGCCTCAGCCCGTATCTCCATGCCTCCATCACTTCGGGTGGGTGGGATGGGGGTGGGGTGGGGGGTGATGTTGCAGTTACTGTCACCGAGCCAGCCACCGTACAGTAGGCAAAGTAGTTGAATGCGTGTCAGAAAAACAGTGCAGTGGGGGGAGGACTCCAGCGTTAAATCACATTCTTGGCTGTGTAGTTTGAAGATATGTGTGCGTGTGCATATGTTTGTACCCATACGTGCGGTGGGCATACAGCAGCAACAGAGCTCAGACGAAGCCCCCCTTAAAGCCTGGGCTGGAGACCATGACCTTGTGAAATGTCATTCCGCCTACGGGTTTGTTCGCCTGTGACACACAAAGCCATGGTAGTGGAGTGCATCAGTGCACTGTAGCACTCTGGCAAAAGCCTAGTGGTGTAGTGTTGTGTCCAGTTGCACCTAACCCTGAGGTTTAAGAGTGAAGCTTGGAAGCAAGAGAGTTCAGCCTCAAAGCTGAGACCTTGGGTCAGCAATCTAGCGATTTCCCTCTAACCACATTACAGCCATTAGTGGCTCTTGCTGCTTTTCGCATGTCACATGGAAATGGGTCAAGCCCTGCCCTGCATGACTCACTGGCTCTTTCTCCATCTCCCTCTCTTTCTTTCCTGTTAACCCTACTCAGGTGGCAAAATGGCTTCAAGGAGCATGGGAAATTGGGTTCACAATCAGTGCATTACGATGTTTTCATTCACCTTTACAACAAAATAACAAATGAGAAGGGTCATTCATGCTGTTTGTGCTCATCAGTCTTTTACATCATGCATTGTTCGTTAGGGGGTGGAAACTGTTCATCAATGGCCTATGTTCCGAAAGGAATACAAAGGCCTAATCATTGTTCGTTTAGGTAAGACGGGGATTTATAGACCATTTGCAAAGCCCATTGGACAATATTATAACTGAATCTGTTGTGTTGATTTTTGGCATCTGTCAATATCTGTCAGCTTTTGGCTGTGTGTTCCTGAAAAATGTAAGCTGGAGTGTGTATGTGTGACACAGAGACGAGAATACGTTGGAAAGTGTGTAAACCCTGTTTGATATCTGTTGCAGCAGGAGGGCAGTGGTCATAGTGGGTTGTGATTATGGTCACCTTTGTGGACCACGGCTGGCCAGATGTCAGCCAACTCTAATGATCCCAACAGGTTGCTGGGCTGGGTTGCCTGGCAACTGTTTTGCCTTAGCCTGTAAACAGAGAGCAGACCCACCAGGCCTCTGTCGGGGTCGCAGGGGTGAAGACTGCTTTGGTGTGTGTGGATGTATGTTGTGTGTGAGACATTTTAAATAATTCTTTCATTGCCTCATGGTTTTTGCAATTGTATGAGTACCCATTTTTGTCAGAAATTTATCCCGATTCCTTTTAATCAGATATTTTGTGAGGTTGCGTACAGTAACCCAAAGAGGAGGAGGGAAAAAAAGTCAGTTTTGACATTTTGCTTTGCCCAGGCTTGGTGCTTTTGACATATTCTTATGGAGGTTTGTTAATATGTATCAGGAATATTCACTTTTCTTTGTTCGCCCTTGTCTGGCAAGCTGTAATGTTTTGCTTATGAATATTGATACATGAAGTGTATATTAATGACCCTTGGTGACCTTAACCCTATCCTTATTGGCTCCCCGGTGGTATCTGCAGCCTCATGAATATTAATCTAGTTCTGTAACCTCCATTACCCTAATCTTTGCTGTCTAGCCTCCCAGAAGGAGCCGTTGTCATGGTAACCCCTTTACTAGACTCTTCCAGACCAATTGTGGGAAAAATATGGTTAAAAAAGGACAGAAAAATCAAAATTACTCAAACATCTTGGATGCACCCTGAGGAAAGCTGCCATTATATAAGAAAGAAGTTGGATTTCTGTTGTAAGTGATTTTAGTGGTTTGGGCAGGCAACTGTGTTCATGAATGTTCAAAATCATAGTCTCAGTCAGGCTTCCACATGGTACAGATCACCAATTGCTCTACAAGCAAGGATGGGAACTAATAAAAATAAATAGGAAATGATTTTCCAATGTTAAAGGCATCTACAGTCAGCCTGGGGCTATTACTATTCTATTTAATTCTTAGTCCCAATACTTGGGACATAGCATGGCATTTGTTTTTGCTCTCTTGTGGTAAATTGTATGCCCTATCTTCTCTTTCAGATGTGGACAGCAACGAGGAAAGAGGGCCTGATGAAGGTCCTGTGGAGGAGGAAGGCTGGTTTGGGAATGCTTCTGACACACGCTCGGAGTCGTCGTCATATGGAGACACCCAGGATGAGCTCCTCCTACCCAGGGGCTCCTCTCCCGACGAACGGCCTGGAGTCAGTGCTGGATCCGGGGACACAGATACCTGTGGAGGTGAGAGCTCCTTGGGTTGCCCCACACCCGTCCATCGTGCCTCTTTGGAACTTCTTGGACTGGATGGAGGTGCATTCTCGGCCCAGGACACACTCTCTTCTGTGGTATCATCACTGTATGGTGAAGCAGCATCTCGTGCTCTGGGAAAACCCCTCAGCAGCAACCTACGGCGCCTCCTAGAGGCTGGGTCGCTGAAACTGGACAGTGGGGATCTCCTGGGTCGGTCATCTAGGGGAGGTGCTGGGGGGGAGTCTCCTCCCATAGGTCTAGCCCCGTCTTTGACCCTCTCCCCATCTTCCCACCACGCCCAGCAGTTAAGTGCTCTTGCTCGAAAACTGGCCAACAACAACAGCGGCTCAGCCTCACCAGCCTCCTTGGCACCCTCAATCACCAACATTAAGCAAGAGCCCCTTGACCCCTTTAACTCTGTCACTCCTACCAATGGCAGTGGCTTTGTATGGGCAGGTGTTGCAGATAAGTGGCCACCGGTCAGCTGCTCCACGCCTTGTGGCTCCAGCCTGTCCCCGGACTCTGCAATCCAGAAGTTAAAAGCAGCAGCGAATGCTGTACTTCAAGACAAGAATGCTGTGGTCACCTCCTCAACAACATCGTCGTCCTCCTCCACCTCTGCCTCATCTACAGTGCCCGCCCTCGGAGGGGGTGGTCGAGGAGATGATGTGGTGCGGTTTGATGCCTTCAACTCTCCGTTCAGCCCACAGTCAGCTAGCTCCACCCTTGCTGCACTCTCTAAGAAAGTCAGCGAGCGTAGCCAAGCCTCATCAACAGCCAGTGCTGCTACTGACCACCAAGCCTCAGCCAGTTCTTTTCTCTCACTTGTGTCAATGACCTCCTCTGCTGCCTTGCTTAAAGAGGTGGCAGCCAGGGCAGCGGGAAACCTTCTGGCAGAGAAAAAGGATGGTTCCTCCTTGGCGTCTGCTGGGGTCCTCCAAGAGGATGTGAAGCCCTTGCTGGACAAAAACCAGAAGGCTCCCACACCCTCGACACCCACCCAGAGCCTAGAATTGCTTTTACCCTCTACTCCAAAGGGCAGAGGCAAACCCAATAGCCAAGCAGGTAATCTTAAGTGATAACACATGCATAGCAATCACTATATGCATAGTAATACTACATTAAACCTGCAGTGCAGAACTTCTGTCTCCTCCTTCTGGCACCACAGGCTCTGCCACACTCCTATTTGTTGTTGCCTACTCCATCTTTACGGTTACAAACCAATCTTTGCTGTTTGATGTGAAACGCATTGTTACCGGTGTGCCAGAGTGGGCATGTTGCCACAGACTACAGATTTGAAACGAGTATACTGTATAAGTATACTGTGAAATACAGAGAGATTTATCTGGTGGTGGTAGGCTCAATCAGCATTGTGTGAACTAGTTTGGCAAGGACTTGAATGTAAAGGATGTTCGTTTATATTAAAAAATGTCCTGCACTCCAGTTTTAATCAAAATGATAGTCACACCAGTACAGATAAGAGTAGAACAGCAAAGACACAGTTACAAAACATTAATACACTTGTTTTAAACACTGAATGAGGCTAAAACAAAGTTGCTTAAACGAAGTTGCTACAATGAAATAAAATGACATTATGTCCTTATTGAAGAAAAAGACTATGAAGATTCAAGATCTTTCAGCTGCGCTTCATTTATGGAAGGTTTTCATTTTGCATCACCATGCCTCTTTCTTTTGATAATAATAATCTTACAAATTTACCTGAAGTTCAAGAGAGATATTTCCCCTGTCATTATACTTCCTCCCATTCAACATTTACCAAAAAAATAACACCACGAATGTCATGAAATGCAAATTAGAACTCTTATTACTAATAAATTAAAGCATGTTGCAAATATTGCAATGGAAGCGCAACTTTCCTGTCATTGTGTGACATTGTGTGTGAACTTCCGTGACATGTTTTCTCTAGTTTTGTAATGGTTTTGTTCTCACCTCACTGGCGCTGAAGTAGCGAGTAGTGTAGTCGCAGCTTAACTGTCAGCCGAGCAGAGAGCATAGCTGAGAGAAAACAGCCCTGGCTGGCCTTCTAGTCTGGGAAAAGGTCTGTGGGCTCAATGGGGGGTTCAGACTGAGACCTCACTGCCTTCCCAGACCAGCTCGTTTGTGCTCGGATGTGTGCGCTGCCAAAAGGGGGCTGTCAGTGTGTGCTCTGCACAGTGGGGAGCTCTGGAGTCCATATCCATCTCGGCAGCCTCCTCCTGGCTTCAACCCCCACTAACCAGAGCCCTCTGCACAGATCAGCACAGCAGACTTAAGGCCAAACACATCATACTTTCCACTGAGTGGATACAGATGCATGTCCACACACACTCACACACACATTTTTGCGCTCCCTCTCATGCGCCATCTCTCAGTTACTCACAAATGGCCATGCATTATATTCTGAAAGTGTGTACTGGTGTGTAGACATATAACCCAAACAAGGGTGTACACAAAGATCTCACTCTTTCACAGGAAGGTAGAAAGCTTCAAAGTGCAGACTCTTACTAAGTTGCCTTTAGGGGAACAGAATGTTTTCAGTAAGATGGATGGGCACTTTTGAGGGATTGTGTCGCAACCCCGCCAGATCTAAAATGGCTGGATCAAATTGACTTCAGACAGATGAGGCAGTCGATGTAATATTCTGTGATCTGCATGTTAAAAAGGGGTTCTGCTCTAACCTGCGAGCGTCAAGGTCGAGCAGCGCTGTAAAAATGCAGGTAGTTGTTTGGTCGCCAGACTGAAAAATGTGACCTTGATTATTGACTGTCATGTCTTGTTTTATTGTCGTCCCTTGCCAGTTCCACTATAAAACTGCATTGTGTGGGTATGTTATGCAGTTTGAATGTATAAGGAGAGCTTATTCCCTTCTAAAACGTGGTTGTGATTATATAGAAAACAGATATTTTAAGTACAAAGATGGAGGTACTAAACTCACCCACATTTCCTCTCTTCTTTTACTGCTTCTGCTTTACTCAGCTCAACACAGAATAAGCAGAAGTCATTTCTGCATTGTGATCTGTGCTGTGCTTGGAGAGGTTGGGCCGCAGATGGCAGTTTATTGTTGCAAATAGGCAGTCTCGAGGTTTTACACCTCAGGTCAATGAATGGCTGAGCACAGTAATTTCACCAAACACTGATTACCAGATGTTTTTCAAGGAACGGCACTGGAATACTTATGAAGCCATCCTGACAGCCCCTTGTAGAATTTGTAATGCAATCATGCCTCTTTCTAATAAGACCAATTAAACAGTAATGGATGCCGGATATAAAGCCAACAACAATAATCGAGATACTAAGACATGCTTGAGTTTTTACTTCCATTGTTCCATTGCTTCCAGATGGCATGCCCCTTGATATTTTTCACCATTTGGTGTGGAGTAGTTGTCTTCTCCAGATCAGTGAATACTGTAGTCTATATTTAGAAAGGCATGGTCTTTATTTCATAACAGCAACAGTATATTTCAGGCAACATTGTACATATTTTCACACACTAAAAAACTTGCTTTTAAAGCTCATTAATTGTTCCTTGTAAATGGTAACAATGTGCTTTGGTGCCCTCAAGGCTCTCCTGAGGATGGTGGCAAACCATTCCAATGTCCTGTGTGTGGACTCGTCATCAAACGCAAGAGCTACTGGAAGAGACACATGGTCATCCACACAGGCTTGAAAAGCCACCAATGTCCCTTGTGTCCCTTTCGCTGTGCTCGCAAAGACAATCTTAAGTCCCACATGAAGGTGAGATGATATGGATTTTCTTCATCTTATGACACTGCACCCCTTGTCACCCTCAGCCACATAATTTTTAATTAGTGGCTATTATGACTCTTGGAATATAATTGTTAACATTAAAGGATATGCATGCTCAAGTTAAACTTGCAATATAGCCTGTACATGGAATAATTGAACACTACATCATGTTTGTTGCAGCACCTCACTTAAAAATTTAAGTGAGATGAAGCAAAGAATCCCATATTTCCTCTTGATGTCCTGTAGCACCAGAGAGAAGAAGTGATTTGACACCTAAACCTGCCCTCCTTTTCCAGGTACATCAGCACCAGGACCGGGGTGAGACGTTTCAGTGCGAACTTTGCCCCTTCACCTCCTCCCGTCACTTCAGCCTGAAGCTTCACATGCGCTGCCACCAGCACTTCCCCCGCACAGACGTCAAGGTGAAAGAGGAGCTCACCACTGACACTGAGGGTGAGGGCTCCCTGATGGGTGACAGTAGCTCGGCCGACCTGAGGGGGACGGAGGTGTCCCCGCTGCATTCAGACACTCAGCAACAGATGTCGCCTCCGGTTGAGGCCTCCTCCAATCACATCCACATCAAGGAGGAGCCACAGGAAAGAGATCTCTCTGTGCTCTCCCCCTTCAGCATGTGCAGGGACCGTCCCAGCAGCGGCGCCAACTCCCTGGACCTACCTGGAGTTGGGGTAGGAGTCGGGGTCAGATCCAGTCCTAGTGGTCCAACCACAGCCTCCCTCTTCAGCCCTGACATCAGTACCAAGACGGCCACTGACCTGCTTATGAAGCTTTCAGGTTAGCTAGTTAATTTTATAAAATTAAAAATGTTATTTACTCTAGAACTGCAACTAATGATTATTTTCATTATTAATCTACGAGAATGTCAGCAAATGGCAAAAAAAGGAATGACCATAACAAGTTTGCAGAGCCCATGATGATGATGTCTGAAAAAGTCAGTCATTCAGTTTGGTATCTAAGAAGAAACCAGAAAATGTTCATATTTTGAAAAGCTGGAACTAGTGGGGGTTTTTTGTTTGTTTTTTTGAGTAATTACACAAACACTGTCAACAGGCCTATGAGGCTATAGGCTCCAACATACTTGTAGTTGCTGTAGCCTGTAGCCCATACTGAAGGCCACTCTGTCACTACATTTGCTTGCCCCTTCCGCTCTGGAAAACCAATCTTTGCCAGGTGCATTGCTACTGGTGAACCAGTGTGGGACAGTCCCCACCGACACCACTTTAAAATCTCTGGTCTAGTGCAAAACACAGAGAAATTTATACAGCTGTGGTCAGAATTGTGTAAACTCTGTTGGCATGAGCGTAAAGGTGACAGATGTTAGTTTAAGTCCCACACTCAAGGTTTAAGAAATTACGTAAACAATGAATTGATTATCAAAATAGACCAAATAGACCTTTCAGTTCTAATTTGGTCAATCCATTAATGTATATTTTTGCTATATTGGCAGCAGCTAATGGAAATTAAAAGTGTAACACAAATGTAAAATAGTTTACTTAATTGTCCATAAAAAGGATAAACCCCCCATTTTTGTCAAAAGTTACTATTGTCCACATACAACACAAACTGCAAGTTATATGGTTTTGAGAAATACATGGAAAAACAGCTTGCACAGACACACCAGCTTGACTCCTGTAATCCATAATTGGTTTCTTTATTGTGCTGTTTTCTCTACTTGACTTTGGAACTCCAGTCAGTGCAGTTGCACTTTTATCAAGAGTGTTTCGCTTCTTCCAGACTTGAACGCGAAGACATGCGTTCTGATCTTAAGCTAGATCTTGTCTCCCCTTTGCCTTAAGTTTTGTTTTGATTATTCACTGTCACCAGAAATAACATTTGTAAGAAGTGTAAACAGTTTTATGTTTATCGTTTCAGGTCAAGGCTGCAATATGTCTCTGAACTGTTTTTAATAGATTGTATAACAATGGGAGACTAAAATGTCTGGGAGTTGGTTCAAACCTTTAATGAAAAGACAGTTTTAGCTTTTGACAGTTGCAGACACATCATTGTGTTTAGACTTTTTATGGGCATTATCAACATTGGAAAAAAAGTCCAAAATCCCACTGATGTTTGACACGATATGTGCCAAATGATGCTGCATGGGTCTTACATACATCTCCAGACACGTACTGTATGTTTGAGCTGTTGTTTTTCAGACTTTAACGATTACTGTTTATATTGCTGATATCAGGCATGCCTTCACTTGTACGCGGGGTTATTCATAACCTTGGTTTATGTATTTTTCCCAGGAGCATGGTAGGAAAGTAGGCCATCAACTTTTAGCCTTTTTACAAGTCAACATGCCTTTTTAAACCGGTTATGACAGCACCCAAAGAATTCAAAACTTGCCATTACGACACTGATTTGAGGAACAAAATACTGTATATTTGACTAAATAGATTGTTGTGGCTACAAGTAGCCTTGAGAGCAACAAATTTTATATAAATAGATAAGTTTCTTAACAGCTGTTTAACAAGTTTTAAAAACTTTGAATAGAAACAGTAAAATTGCCTTTGTGTGTGTGTAAAGGTGTACAGTAGCTTGCTGCACCTACATAACAAAAGGTGTTTCTGATTCAAGTTTTAGCACAACATTGTTGTGCCAGTACACATGTTGTGTGTACTGTTGTGTGCATATTGTTATTCACAGCCATAGTAGACAGTCACAGACACAAAGGCTTGAAATATTCCAATGACATCCCAACTTACTCAGCTGATGCAGTAACTTGGATAAACACAGGAAGGATGTCACCTATGAGATCTGAATTTGCAAATCTTTATTCAAAGAATGACACATCTCAATGATTGTGGCTCAATCCATGTACAAGTGGTGGATACTGTTAAATCCAGTCCATCTAACTGATTTAGTGGCACTTCCTTTGTGTCTCGTACTGTGTATGATGAAGGTGTGTTGGAATAAGCAAAAGACGGGAGACATTCTTCGCATAATAACAGAACATTCTCAGTCTTCTTACTCCTTTATGGAATGCTTGGAATTTGATATTGAGCTTTTTTTCTTACCTTTTAAAAATAAGGCTCAAGTGGCTTGAGTGGCTTCACGACTTTAAAAAATTGTTCTGCTAAGTGGTCAATAAGGATTTTTTTTGTATTCAGCTAAAGTGGACCTCATGTACCATCATAAAGTATGGCTGTGCAGTAATATAGGCATGAATAAGAGCAGTACAGTATGTTCATTTCTTATAGATACATTGTCTGTTTTTGAACTGCTTTTTATATGCTTAAAAATGTAATCAAACAAAATGATATTGCATTCCTCTACCATTTTTGAGATTATTTATCCATCCAAGGATGAATGCTGTATGACAGAATGAATGTTGTCATACAGCATTCATCCTTGGATGCTGTATGACAGATTTCTTTTGCTTCTTTTGCTCACAGTTAAAATGACACATGATGGCTGCACTAATGTCCTCTGCTGTTGGCCACTGATTAGCTCCATTGAAGCACTTGGGGACTAAGTGATTTGCTCAAGGGCACCTCAACAATAGTTTCTTAAGGAATTAAGGACTTTTCTCACCCATATCTTATTCGTTGTCAGAGGATTTAAATCTGTAACGACTAGGCATCATTCTCCTGCTAACAATTCTCTCTGTATGTATGTTGGTATTATTATTCATGACAAAATCGTGACAGATTTTATTTGTGTTTATAAAACTAAAAATGACACACAAGTAGAGGACATCAGCCTAGAGCCCTGCATTAAGGAAAACTGACATAGAGTTACTGTACTTTGGTGAAAAGCCTCATTAACAAATGAATCCTTTTTCCAATTCTTGCCCTTTTTTGCAATTGATGCTGTGTACCTGGTTGCCAGCACCTCGAACCCTATGACTATTGGCAGTAGATGTGGTAGTTAGTAGCAGTGATATGTCCCACTCATGAAACCGTTTAAGACCTAAAATTTATCATGGAAGTTAGTAGTTTCTGCTATTGGTTGTGACATGGAATTTTCCTAAGCTTTATAAAATAATGATCCAGCATTATTTTAACAAACTTGACAAACATGCTGCTCTAAGGTATACTAGGTCCAGACCGTGTTTAGATGCATTTCACCATGTTGCAAAATATCAAAGAAAAATTATGGCAAGATTGATGGAAAAAGGTTGACCGAGGTTCAGCACCGGGGTCAAGGCTATGGCTGCCACTCTTCCACTTAATCTTGTGTAATTAGATTGAGATCTTGAGCGAGGATGGGAGGAAAAACCCTGGGAACATTAGATTAATTAAAAATGTATGCATAATTCATAATTAAAAAGGAATTCATAATTTGAAATGATTAGCGCCCTCAGCGCCATCCTGTGACCCTGCCGGGATGCACAGGGAATGGGCAGGCTTAGTTAACTCCCCCTCAATCTTGCACGCCCCGGTTCCACATGGATGCCCCCTGGGTGCCAGTTGCACTTCACTTCCAGACTGCACAATCAAGCCAAGGCAGCTCCCAGAGGAGCCAAGATGGCTCCTCACAATGTCAGTCCAGTGTCAAGTGGCGGACATCTTAGTCAGGGCATCATTCAAGGAGAATGAGGTTGGATATAAAAAGACAGGACGAGAGGATGTTGAACTTGAATGGATGATGATGAGTTTTAATGAATACTGCTTCTTTGATCACAAAGTTCCCCCTTTGTTGGGGGATGGAGTTAAAGATAGAGGGTTATGAAACTGAGAAGAACTGGGCTCAGATCTTTCTGAGACTTAGCCATGCCACGGAGCAGCCTGGGAGAGAGGTGAGGAAGTTCCTCCTGGGACCTCTAGACTCTATTTCTTTTGACCTCCCTGCCAACCCAGATTGAATGCGTACACGAGCAGCTCATCCCTCCTGCATTTACACTGCTGTGTCAGTGTCTCAATCCCACAAGGCCTGGGAGAGGGAGGGAATGGGGGCTGTATAAAAAGATGGAGAGGGAACGATAAAAAAAGAGACAGATAAAGTGACAGCAAGTGAGGGAGAAAGAGGCAAAGAGGGAGTTGCATGGAGTTCCCCAGGCAGTAAAAGCCAGTGAACTCTTCCTGACCTCTGACATAATAAGCATATCATTTTTTTGGGCTGCCCTGCTTTCCATTGAGCGTTATACTGATATCCTTTGATTTTTATCCTTGCACGCTGACACAACCGTTAGCTATCCAGTGTGATCCACATTTTGATTCAGAGATGAAAGCCACTGAGGCACTTTGAAATTCACAGCCCCTACCCTGTGCCCAGTGGACCCTGAGTTAATAATGACAGTGGGCACTGCACACCCTCCAAACACCACCCCCACACCCCCGCTGCGGTGACACAGGCACAACGAGCTTGACCCTGGCTGGGTGTGAATAATTGGCATGCAGGGGGTTGTGGGAGGTGTTGCATCTGTCATGATGCGTCTGCAGTTGTCTTATTTATCTTTTTCCTGGGAGAGTATTTTGCATGCAGTGCTTTGCTACAGTGGAACGGTGCTCAGGCAGAAACATTGTACATGAAAAATATTGAGTACTTTCAAGGATTTTTAGAAAACATGCATTATTTTTCATGCATTATCATGCCATTATCCTAGTTATAGACATTATTTTGTGTTACTGTCTTTGAAACCACCTAAGCAGCATCTATTGTGTGTTCAATTGTAGAAATATTTGGGCTTTGTTGCATCAGTTCTTAGTTGACACAGAAAATTTAGAATTCTTTAGTTTAAGTTCTTTGTGAACATCTTGATTTAATCTGCATGTCTCTTGCTTTCCAGCTATGCATGAGCAGACACAGGCAGGCCTTTTTTGTGTGACCTCTGGTCCATACATCCCCACTGCAGCCATCAGTATCACTGCCCGGTGTCTAGCACACTGTCAGCTATTGTTGGGTTCTCAACCTGCCCTGTGTAGCCCTGTGCTTTTTTTTTCTCCGGGAGAAAACAGCAGCCAATTGTCAGAGGGGGAGCATGCCAGTGTGACAGAGGTGGAAAGCTAATGAAGTTATTTGACGGCAGTCCTGGCCATGGAGCGAGAGGTGAGGTGGAATGGACAAGCGCCTGGCAGCGAGACGGATGAGGGTTGAGACAGAAGCGTGGTGAAGGGGAGAGAAACGGGCAAGAGAACGCCGATGGTGGCTGGTGTCAGAAGGGTGTGATAACACAGAGACAAACTGATAGCATTGTCAACGTGGAGCTAGAACCAGCCGTACAGTATCATGCACAGGGAGCTGACATTGGCCTGGGTATGTACTAACACAGGCAGGAAGCTCACAGAAGAGATGGCTAGTCACCCAGAGATGTCCATCACCTCTTCAAATCTGTGTTCACTTCACAAGATGCTTTGCTAGAGACTGGATGTTCATCATGCCATTGTGATTGTGAAACTTGGAAAGACAAAAGGCCACAATGTAAGCTGAATTGTTCCTGTTGGTACTTTGCTCTGGCTTTTTTGTCATTAGCTTTGTGGAACAAAAAACATGCCCATTGGATTAAGCTACTAAATAATTCATCGGGCTCTGTAACATAGATTCTTAGTGGAAATACACTGTATTTATAGGGACAATCAAAAAGGTCACTAGAGTGGTGTGGCTGTGTGTGTGTAAATGCACATCCTGGGGTTGTGTTTGTTCTTGTTAGGCCACAGAAAAGAAGAATTTGAGAATCTAACTTATGTTGAGTCTGTATTAGTCAATAGCTTATGTGCAGCCCAGACCTTTCGTATTTTTTGAATGCAGTATGACACACATAGGAAGCATTTCTCCTAAGATATAGATAAGTATGTGTCTGCGTGGGTAAATGGGATAGTGTATTTTTATGTGTGTTTGCAAGGCGGTGACCAAGTGTGCTGTCCCTGTCTGATCCGACATGGCCCAACACGCTTCTAATTAGAGGACGTCCTTCCAGGTGCTGACCAGGTTATACTTAGCCTGCCCGCTGACATCAGATGGTGTGACATTTCCAGCTGGTGCTGTGTACGACCCTGTGCCACTGCCCCTGAACTTGAAGGTCACTGCAGACCCCAACACCCCACCCCCCACCCCCACCTCACCCCTTCTTCCTGTCTTGAATTGCTGCACCAGCCCGCTATAGTGTTGCACTGTGGCATCGTGGCACCACATGGGTGGTCAAAACACCAGCACCTGTCCCCTTTTCCTGCCCCGTATCCCCTGTCCCTGAGCCCTCTATCCCTCCGGCGTATATCATCATTAATCAGAGGGGCTGGAGCTGGCACAGATTGATGATACGGGCAGGGGGCAGCAGGCCTGTGGCGGTTTGAGATGTTAGGTGAGGCGTTAGGGTGAGTAGTGGAACAGATCTCTGTTGGGGCCAGAGGAGACTGGACAGCAGACTGCCCAAGAGTGATAGCCTCTGTGTGTGTGTGTGTGTGTGTGTGTGTGTGTGTGTGTGTGTGTGTGTGTGTGTGTGTGTGTGTGTGTGTGT
>JBBPCS010000283.1:8023853-8034360 GCA_037974645.1 Hollardia meadi
GTGTGTGTGTGTGTGTGTGTGTGTGTGTGTGTGTGTGTGTGTGTGTGTGTGTGTGTGTGTGTGTGTGTGTTACAGATAGTTGTAGCAGTGTAGTACTGATTGTTTGAAAACTGTTGATGGTGTCAATGGTAGGGAGGGGTGTTCGTATAATGTGTAGATGATTAGATGATTGGAATAGTATTTTTTAAATGTGAATTTTAATTAATTTATAATTATTGTATTATTTTTTATTAATTTTAATTTTTTTGATTTTAACATACAGATAATTATAGAGGTAGCTCTTTAGAAGCTTCTCAATTTTGGTGTCTGTTGGAGCATTAGCAAAATGAAATTGCTTGTTTCAAAATGCATGACCATTACTTTTACAAATCACACCATATTACCGACTTATTCTTCTGTGAGGAAAAATAACTGAGGCTCTGCTTTTTAACTCGCATGTAAAACGGTCTAAATCACCACAGTTGCAGACACTAATGCATCCAGATTGGCTGATTTGTTTTTACTTTTGGCAAACAAAAACACAGCAACAGTGCACAGAACATGAGGTTCTACACGCGTCCTGAAGCTTCATGCTTGCTCAATCATGTAGATAAAACATAGTAAGTCAAAAAATTAGGCCTACAACAAGTGAAATCTTTATTAACTCATAAAACCAACAATACCAAATCTACATTCTTTCAATAATATGGTACCTTGTAAAAATATACATTTTGCAGCAAACACAAAAAGTAGCTCTAACAGCCTGACTTTCACATGAATTCATTTAACTGTTTCAAGTTTCAGGTATTCAGATCTGTACTACCAACAGCCAATCCACTTACTAAAATACTTGCATCCATAGTAAATCAGGTTACAATAGTGGACGTTAGTATTCTTTAAGCTTCTCCACAGTTCCTATAGTTCCACTGAATGAAATAAAGCTATTGAGTAACTTTGCACAGACTAACAGGTTGTATTGTAAAACATATTTCCAGGGCATCTCTCTGTATTTTATAGCCATTTTAAATTTCAAAAATGTCGTAAGTTATAGCCTGTGTAAACCTTCCTTTTAGTGGAGTGTGCTGAGAGACACAAAGAGAGGCGCTTGCCCCGCTGTTCTTTTCTTGGCGGCTATCGGAAGTTGCTCCATGTCTAATTATTAATTATTCATCTTAGGCGGATTAAATGTGGCCCAGTTTCTCTTGAAGATGACTTTAGAGCAGAGGGATCCATGTGACAGTTCACTCCCCAACCTAGGCTACACACTGCAGAGATGGTAGATAAGGCTTCAGCCGATTGCTATCGCGCTCTACAGAAGTGCAGAAATAAATTTATGTCCCTATGCCTGAAGAGGGTTCAGACAAGGTCCGGGGTGAGACGGGATGAGGAAACCAGACTTAAAGAAAAAATAGAGCAGAGAATAAAGTGTAAAGAAATCAATCGGCTGGGGAAGGGGGGCAGTGTGAAGGAGAAAAGAGGAGGGAAATGAATTGTGAATTTGTTGTGGATGCCCTAAAGACCAAGAGAGGAGGACAGTCATGAGGTTGCACCCTCTGTGTTGGCCCACACCACGCCAACTGTGGTGTCAGCTGCAGTGACAGCACTGTTAAAAATCACTGTTGGTCACTTAGTTGTACCATTTAATTAGCATTTTCACTAGGGCTGCACAACATTGAGAAAAACTGACATTGCAATATCTTTTATTTCTGTGATATATATTTTGATATGAAAAAAACAGGAAATTTCACCAGACACATGCTGTGTGTTATTCATGTACAGATACAGTTAATTACAATTTTCAGCATTTTGGGTACTTTAAAAGGCTCTCCTCGTCTAACAAAACAAATCCCCCCTCCTAATAGGCCTATGTAACTCTGACAGCGGCATGAAGTGGGGAGAGAGTGGTATTTTGGGGAAAACAACACGTTTCTTAATGAACTTTACAAATCGAGTTGTGCTTTGCAGTTGTGTTATTTACGTGTAGTTTCCCATTTCTAACGATGTTAAAATGTATGCTTAATCTATGTGGTTGATAAACAGGATTAGAAGATAAACAGATTTTTCTTGCAGATTAGTCATGGAAAATGAGAACCTTGTGAGTTTTCTTTTTGTATCAATCAAGCCACAAAGAAGTTGGAGCATGATATGTTTGAGTTAATTTGCCTTACCCACACATTGAGTTTCCTGCAATGTGACTATTGCACATGGGCACATTGCGATATCGATGCTAAAACGATATATTGTGCAGCACTAATTTTCACGTTTTAATACTTAATGTTGTATGTATTGTCCTCTTCACTCATAATAAGTATTCAACTTCAGCAAACATTCATATTTCCTTGTGGCATATAACACTAAACTTCAGGTGTTGTGTGTGTTTTTCCAGTTAGCATCACAAAGATTTATGATAAATGCTCATCTTAAGCTGAAGGATGAGTAGTGTACAGAAAACAGTATATGACTCTTGGGGGCATACACATTTTAGAGACCTCTTGCTTTCTTACCCTAAGATGCCATGATAGAAAGAATATAAAGACTCCATATGGCCTCTTATTATTACTGAGTTAAACCAAATTTAACCCAACAATGCCCACTTGTTTGATCACAACCAGTATTTGGTCTGTTTTTGGCTAATCCCCCCCCCATCCCTTTCCCCTCATATTCTCTGTCCTAACCCTAATTTCTTTTACTTTCTGGCTACAGCGGCTAACCAGAGGGAGGCACTTAAGTCTCCATTCCACCTGAAGGAAGAGCCCAAAGTGGAGGAAGCGTTGAGCCCGAGACCATCCTCCCAGTCCCAGAGCCAAGTCCAGCCAAGCTTCCCTGCGACTTTCTGCCAGGACGGGCCAACAGGGACTGCAGCAGCCACAGAGCCCCCAGGGCCACTGAAACCGAGGGAAGGAAGCCCCATGGCTAAGAACAGCTTGCTGAGCCAGGATATCAATGTGAAGGTGGCCTCTGAGCTGCTGATGAAGCTTTCAGGTAATTCTTCTATTTTATGCAGAACATTAAATCAGCGGTCTTGAAATTGAATGCATACACTGTATTTCTTAAGTATTTCTAGGACACCGATGCACTGTGTTATTCATATGTGTGGTCAGCTGTTTGAGTTGCACATCAGCCAATAGCAGTCTAGAAAGTTAGCTGTTGTAGGCCAAAGGTTATGACACTGGTTGTAATTAAAGTGTTCTTCTCTACCATGGCCATTGGGGTTTCTCAAAGGTGAGCATTGTGTACCTGTGGGGAAATAAAAACGTGGTGAAGTTTTTGTTTTTCCGAGGCCTCTGCTCCAGTAGTGGCTGTGAACCCTTGATGATGATACTTGGGTAACTTGTCTTGACCCTTCTTTTTCTTTCTACAGTTACCCCTCTGTGCATATATGGTTTATTATTGTTATTTTTGTGAGCTGAACATTGGGGATCATTTTGGTTTGCATTGTGCAACAGTTTTTATGTTAGGATGTCTGTAGAACAAATCCATCGAATGGCAGAAGATATATCTGCTTGATATATTGAACGTAAAACTCAATCCTGACTTGTCCCTAGTTCTATTGGCTTTTTCACTGGCACTTTTTGCTGTGCCAAACCATGCCACGCTGATTTGCGTTCCCATTACCAGCTCAACCAAGCCAAGCCACACCCAAAATCTCCAGAGTAGGGCCACAGTTTGGAGTTTAGTTTCTCTCCTGCGTCCCTGTTTGTACTTTCAGATATCTGCTTAATTTTATTGTTTCATTATGTTCACTTTCAGTTGTAGGAGTCATGTTAAGTTACTGCTGGTGAAAACCCAACATTTCCTGATTTTACTGCATCATAATAAAAGCCTTTAGATAACAAATTAGCAAGGGACCTTTATTGTAAAGAAGTTATCAGAAAGTATATTTGTTTTACACCAAACTAGCAGAGCTTTGTTGCGGCTATTCTTTAATACTGCAGGGGGGAAGAGGACAGGTATAAACGGCACAATGAGATGTTAGATGAGGAGCTGCAGACAACAGGCTCTGTTACTGCTCCTCCAACAGGTAAAAATAATGGAGGAATGGTGTTTATCCACTGTTTTACAGCTGCTCTTTATGTCACAGCCACGATTGGTCTGCTAGTTCTAAAAGTTATACACTTAGAAAAAGTGCATCATCAGTTAAAGACGCACCTTCAAACGGGTAGCCCTGTTATAATGGAAATGCAAATCAGCTACCACGCCTAACTAAACCGAGTCAAGCCCGGCCAACACGTGTACGGAAAAGCTGCATATGACAGACAGGTAAGCAGTAAGATATTTAACATGCACCATTTTTTAACCTGTGTGGACCACTATGATCATCCATGATTTAGGCTTTGCAGCTTCTGGTTTGAGCTCAGCAAGATTACAAAAAAATCCTCTGGCAGGGAGTCAAACCTACATAGTTCTTTATTTTGTAGCACACTGCGTATACTACTGCACTGTTGTTTTTCGATTACTACACACTTCCTATCACTGCTGAATAAAGTTTAAAGCTGCTTCTTGTTTTAGCCTACATCCAAAATCACTACTGAGCATCAGGTCCAGTTCAAGTGTGTTATGGACAGGTGTTTGTCCACTGTGGGCTGCTGGAGTGCATCTCTCAGGCAGTCAAGAATGAGTTAGTATGTACCAACAGAGCTGGCCTCCCAGCTACAGTATATGATACTCAGAATTTTTTTTCTGATTTAACATTACAATACATGCATATTGTATATGTTTTTGTATAAACATTTTTTTTTCAAATTTTGGTCAATAGAATACCTAGCAGGCCTAAGTAACTACATTTTCTTCAGAAAAAATTGATTAGTAAGCTAGAATTGTGCATCCATAAAATTTACAATACGACACACTTGTGAAAATATTCATCCACAGTGTTAAAAACCACAAAGCAAATGGAAGTCTGATGGTGGCGCAGTGGGGTGTAGCTCCATTCGCGGCTCTTCATCATGTGCCAGTGTGTGCATGCCTGACAGACACCTCACACACCGGTTATCATTGTTCTCTCTGGGTTGACTGGTGTTCACAGTGAGTCATGCTGGCTGGAAGCTCTATGGTACTACACGTGTGCTGCTCCACTGCCTGCCCCCAGGTCACGTTTCCGTGACTGTGTGTGTGTGCTTTTGTGTGAGCATTTGAGGAAGACAAAGATGACATGATTACTACTTTAACAGAGCAGAAAAACCTAATTTAAGATGCTGGCATTTGTGTTAAATCAGAGAGAGAGACTGAGGGAATGAGGTGGGCAGTATGCAATTCCTCCAATGTACTCCCCCCACCTATGTTCTTTGTTTCATCTTTGTTATCCCTCCTTTCCCATCATTTTTGCAATTTCCAATCTCTGCACTGATGTTATCCTGCCAGTTTATTTGGTCTTCAAGCAGCATGGCCAGCGTTTATCCCCTCTCACCACTTACACTAGCTCTGCAAGGTTGACCTAGGTTAGGGAAAGATGCTGCAGCGTTCATCCGTCCGCTGGCTCCCTCTGCCCCCTCACACAGTCCTCGGAGCGCAGTGCCGTCCATTGCCATGGCAACAGTGGGGGCGGTAGATGGAGAGGGCTGTCTAGAGTGACAGCCTTGACAAGAGTCTGGACCCTCAAATGACCCTGGGGGGAAGGGAAGGAGACAAAGATGGCGAGGAGGAAAGGAGAGAGCCAGGAATAGGTCAATGCCATTACAGTCACGTGTGATTATGGTCATGAGGTTCAAGGGCATCTACACTGTAACCTCTCTCTGTCCCCCGTTAAAGGTCAGCCCAGGAACACAGTAGCACAGTAAGGATACTTAAATATGGAAATCACGTGGAGGAGTTTAGGCTAAGCGTTTTCTTTGTTTAAAACATCATTATTTGTTAAAAGGGGCTTATTTTCTTAGTCTTTCATGTTGTTCAGCAAATGTACACAGCCTAATTAGATTTCTGCTGCTCATCCTTCCTCGACCATGGCATTGGACAGAGCAAGTGTGGTTGTCATCATTACTGCCTATTGTGCTGTAACATGAGTTGCATCATCCCTTTAACTGGGTCACTTCCTCTCCTCTCTCCTACCCTCATACCCCCCCACCAACCCCCCCCACCCCCTCTTATCAAACATTGGTTGGTCGCGTTGAGCCGCCCTGCTAGCGCTACCTCCCCCACATCTGTTTAAAACCAGGCTGCTGGTGTCTGGGGGCTAATTACGCCGGGCTAAATAGTCCCTGGCGCCAGCGGCTAACTTGTCCTAGCAGATGGGCACTGGTGTTGCAGGGCAAGGAGAACATGACGTCAAAGGAAGGTGGGGGGGGGGGGGGGGTACAGGGCCCTAGGTGGTGCCCTAGCAGACTGGCATCGTGTGGGTAACAGCCGTGCCACCCACTTACCACCCAGCCACCCTCACTATAGGTGTGAAATCACACTTTGTACTTGTTTAACTCATTCCTCATTCCTTAGGAACAGGCCTTCCATCTTTGAGGACATTTTACAGGCCCTCTCCCCTCTGCAGTGCTCGTTACCTTGCTAATAAAAGTTGCTTTAAGCAATTCTGACCACTAAAGTGCAGAAAGACCTCTAACCAAACTGGCAGCAACACATTTTTAGTGTATGAGTTTATTTTTGTTATAGATATTATAGAAAACAACAACGTGCTTCCACATCCAAAAGGAACAAAGCAGCATGGACATTCTGTCTGAGCTTTTTTCTACCATTCAAATTTAGGTTGAATATTAACTGGTGTTTATCTCTGGTTTAGTCCACCAGCTCTAGCGACAGTTAATGCCCATTGCAACAGTGGCTGTTTACAATCAAAGGATGCCAACTCCACCTGGCATCCCCTCAAAAGATTTCACATGATTGCCATGTTGGAGCCACAGCTGCCTGACATACCACATGTTGTCAGCATACAGTGTTGTTATTCTCACATTGAACAGGATACAATGACAGTTACAAGACTCTCCATCAAGAGCTTTGTATTTTTTTCCCCCTCTTACCACTGTTAAAATTCTGCTGCACTTTTTCTGCAGCGCACTGTTGGTTGTGCATGATTTCCTGAAGGTAACCACAATGAATCATGGTGGGTAATGGCTCTGCTCTTTGGCACAGGCACTTGATACGAGTAAAACACACACACTGTACATCTCCTCCTGCCTTCAGGTAGCTGTAGGGATTTAGTCAACTGAAGTGGAAGGCGGTCCTAAAGTCTAAAGCAGTTTATTGTGACATGCAGATGGGCTTATTGACATTCTTGCTTAAATTGTATATGTTTTTTCCTTATGATACATTATAATGTAATTGCTGCATATTTGCACCACACATATCATTGCAGTTGATGATAGAATGACCAAATGATCTACCTTAATGATCATGCACTGAAAACAAACGTAATCTACATTTAGTTTATTCAATTTCAAATGTTCAAATAGCGAATTACCACCAAAACGGCAACACCTTGCCTTGCACTCTCTTGTTTGTTTTACCCGTCATTGCACGTACGGACAGTAAAGCACAGTTGAAGGTTAGGAAAACGTATCATGGCACCAGGGCGCTGGTCTACAACTGTTATGTGACAAAGAAAATGATTTAATATTTAATTACATTTAAAGGACAGAATAGTTTAAATAATATAAGAAGCCTCATTTGCCACCAGGCAAGAGTAGAAATGAACCAAAAACTAAACCAAGGGAGCACTGAAAATGTATTTTAATTTGTTTTATAAAAATATATATTGATATTAAATATTAATGTTATATATAAAAACATTTTAAATTTAATATAACATATTAATATTATTATTATAATATAGTCTTTCTCCTTTTAGTTAGTATGTGAATGTAATGCTCATTATTTATTCTTATCCTCACAAAATAATTAATTATTTACTCAATATAGCTTATCACACTGTGTAAGCAGTTCACCATTATTAGTCACAACACTAACATTACTGTACACTATTGCTTTATGTTAAGCTCTACACTGCTCTGACAGTTTCCTGCTCTGACAGTTTCCTCATCATGCCCCCTCAGTGTGGCCGCTCGCTGACCTCTCTTACTCCCACCCTCCCTACCTCCACATCTTTCTTTCCGTCTCTTCTCATCACTGCCGATAGTTCTATTTACAGAGAGGCAGAGTTTATTCCTTTTGTCCCTTGCTATTTGCGTTTGTTTCCTGGGTGGGTAATTCTATAAGCAGAAGTTATTCATAGAATTACCAGTGCAATCACTTGTCGTCTTTTGTCTTGACCTTGTATGATAAAAGCTAGCCACTCATGGATCAGCTCTGGCTTGTGCCAAATATTTTTGGTTAGGGCCACTTTATAAGGTCCATATCTAGTTTCGATGGGCTGTTTATCAAGCACACTGCTCTAGAGTCAGATGTAGCTGCAGTTTGCAACCGTCAGAAGGCTGAACTACCGAGAGCTGGCTGGTCGAGGATCAATTGTAGCAGCAGCTGTCTGTGAAGTCTGCAGGCAAGGCTGCTGTGGCTCCCACATGACATGCAGTCTCCACACTGCAGCCTTTGAAGCGCCTGAACTCTTCACCCCTCTGTCTGAGCAGGTCGGCTAGAGAGCAGGATAATAGAGAGATTGAGAGAGAGAGGGATGGGGGTAGGGAAAGAGAGATGTGGAATAACAGAGCAGGGAGAAGGGTAGACCAGGATCACGGGGGTGGGGGGGTGGAGACGTTGTCATTTAGGCTTTAGCCATTCCTCATCCTTCTTTCCTCCCACAGCTCTTCTCTCTCATCCCATTTTTTCTTTCCTCTCTTACCCTCGGGTGTTCTTTTCCTGGCACTGTTTGACAATTTCTTCCATCTCTTTACTCTTCCTCTTTGCCTCTCCCACTGTCTGTCTGACTCACTGTCTGTGTGTCCAAGTTCTTATTCCTCTGCTGCATCACAGTGGTGCAATAAATTGACTTTGTATGCATTAAATCACTAATTGTATGTGACTTTTTTGTCTAAGTGTAGTTAAAAGTCTATCCGGGGTCTGTACCCTCCTACTGTATATTCTCAGCAAAACAGGCTGTCACATCCATGCAGATTGAAGTAGACACCTGAGGTCAAAGTTGATCACTAAAAGCAGAACATCGCACAAACCCCAGTCACTTCCATTTTGACTCAAAACTTAAGTAGTGCTGCGTCAGAGGGAACAAGGTATGTATAGTGCTTCTAGAGTAACTTGGCATACCAACCACATTCAGATTCAGACACTTTGTAAAACTGTGTAACATGGTTGCCATTAGAAACCACATGTAGCTTAAAAAAAAGTTTAATTTGCAGCCTTTTACGTGTTTAAGCGTCACATTTGGTCAACAGTTTTAACACACCTAATCTAGACTTGGAATCTAAAAGCTTGTCATTTGTTTCTGAAGCCCATGCAGTCCTTCATAAGTAGTATCTATGAGCAATTGTTTAAGCAGGAAGTGCAGTTAATAAAGAATAAGAATAAAAGAAAGAAATTACAGATGCAGGCCCATGTATTTGAACAAAGCAAAATAAGAAAAGAATTGAAACCTGTACCATTTTAAACAACCCTCATGGCAATATCAGTATTGATTTCTGGGTTTACAGGGTACACTTGAATGTACCATGGCATCCCTGTCGGCACCTGCGCGACATACAAAGCGATGTAAATTACAGAGTTTATGAGGTGCGTCTGAGTAGACAATTAAGTCCTTGTGTGTGTCAAACACGGATAAAGACAGCAGCCAGAAACGGCGCACCTGTTAGTGACACCAAAACTCAGTAGATACTTTTTGTAATGTGACTAATTTGGTACAAATACTTACCTGCCAATGTGGTGGACAGCCACGTGAGATTTATTCACCAAATGAAAAAATCTGGCGAACCCTGTTGGAATGCTAATAGGAATTTGGCACTAAAAGTTTTAAGAATTGTAACAATATACCCCAGATGTGACACTTTATAATTAAGTTTTTGTGTACCTTTGCACCACTCTTTAATTGTTGACGTTGCAACTGAAAATAACATTAGTAAATTAAATGATAGTGCTGCTAGTTTAATTGGACTAAGTTGTCCCTATCTTGTTCAGACAAGAGGACAGCCAGCCAAACTCTGTTTTGGACTTTGCGCATTTTGTTGTAAGATTAATATTCTAGATGTAGGCCACTGTGAATGTGAAAATGTAATAAAATAGATTATTTTTTAATAAAATACTACTTTAGAAGTCAGTTTTCCTGGTTTTTAATTGTATGTATACCCTTACTATGTCATTTTTTAAATATCACTATTTAAACCACCAAATACCAGTTTTTCTTTTGGAGTGGTGCAACTACTATACACATGACACACGCATAATGTAATGACCTGCAGCTTAACCCCATTTCTTTCCCATAGTTCCTGAAAATATTTGTAGATTTTTTTTGTGTTTATTAATTTTTACTGACACCATTTTAGAAATATTAGGAGGAACTAGAGCAACACTGTCACTAAAGAAAAACTATATTTATAGGGCATGGGCAATTTTTCACACACACACACACACACACACACACACACACACACACACACACACACACACACACACACACACACACACA
>JBBPCS010000283.1:8034460-8052823 GCA_037974645.1 Hollardia meadi
TGTGTGTGTGTGTGTGTGTGTGTGTGTGTGTGTGTGTGTGTGTGTGTGTGTGTGTGTGTGTGTGTGTGTTTTGGCCACACAGCAGTCCACTCAGCCTCTGTCATTAGGGTGGTGCTCCAATGATGGAAGCTTGTGTGTCCCTTGGTTGACCCTTACAGAGTGGTGCCCCCTACCCCTGCGCCCTCCCGTCTCTCTCCTACTCTGCTCTGCCCCTCCATCAGCCTCTCCTAGGTTACTCTTCGCCAACTCTGGCCAACTGATTAAGGGATTAGTGGGGCTGATGGTTGTCAGTGTCCCCCACATGCTGGCTACTACCACTAAACCAGACACCTGGACCTCGGGGAGGAGGCATGGGGGGGGGGTTTACATATCCACATAAACACAGTAGTACACACATAAACACAAACACTGATTCAGTAGATACTCTTCCATGGTCACACGTGCGCACAATGGACTGTAGGTCCAGTCTTGGCACCTCACACAGGCCTCGTTCAGCAGAGGAGTGGAGAATGTAAGGGGGAGGGGTGGCAGGGTTATCACAGGGTTACTGTCTTGTATCTCCCTCCTTCCCTACTGTTTCTTCAACCCTCCTAACCTCCCACTGCTCCCGATGCCCTGCCAAATTCATATATCCCATAATCGTGCTGAGTCGCCATGTCAGTAGCACTGTATCAACCCCACTGCTTTGTCTCGCTCTTGCTTGTCACCACACTGAGACACTGCCTCCTGCCATCCCTGCAGTCAAAAGATCAGATACCTTGGATATATAGATACTAAGAGATGTCCCAAGTTATGTTGTTTTAGTTTTTTTCCTTCAATCTGATTTATTTATTGTTTTCCACATCATAGAGCTACATGGTGTATACTTACTGTAGGCCTACATCTAATCTAGTAAATTTACCCAGTGCCTATAGTCGTTTGTTAAATATTTGTAGATAGAGGAGAGTCACAGTTTGATTCTGCAGATCGGCTCGGGACAATCCTAACGGATGCCATCTTAAATATTTTGAGCCTGCCTTCTTCGCCTCACTTTTTAAACATGTTTGAGAAGTGATTTAACAGCTGACAACAACAGACTCTTACATCCAACAATTATCGTAAAGTTTCATTGTTTCTTAGTTCGCATTTAAAGTGTTTTAGTGTCGTTCCTGTTTGCTACAGTGAGCCTGCGTGGGCTGCCGGAGCCCTCCCCAAAGCGAGAGTGTGACCTCCCGATGCCCCGTGCCCTAATAATTACACAGCAAGATGCTAACTGGCTCAGCTTGGCTTTAATGGCAATGCTCATGTTTTTGCTGATATTTGGATTTCAACTTCATTTCCATTCATAGAAGATCTAATGCTTTTATGCTGGATGTTTAATATACCTTTACATTCCGGTGATAGTGTTTTATTTTGTTGTTATTTGTTGGTTTTGTTGTGGTGTATATTATTTATCTCATACACTTAATTATCTGAAAATGTCTATTTTCCTCAATTTTTCAGAGCTTCAAGGAAACAAACCATTTAGCCTCTGTCAAACTCTCTCTTGCTCTCTCTCTCGCTCTCTGTACATGTATATATAGTATACTATGTACAGAATGACCAAAAAATGGGAATTTACACACTTGATTTTGCTTCTGCATATATGTAAATAAAGTGGGTGGACACACACAAACTGCATTGTAGTCAACATTAACCTGATATGGAAGAACTCGGGGCCTTAACTTAGGTAAATGTGTCAATACCACAAAGCTAAAATACTCCATTACAAGTAAACGTCTTGCATTCAAAATCCTACTTAACATAAAAGTATTATGGGCAAAAGTCCTTGTGAAACTGTACTTAGTTATTTTCTAGAAATTATAATAACTATTACATACAACATACAACTATAACATTTCAGTAAGGTACTGTTTGAGGGGTTTTCCATTGTTTTTCTTTTTCTGGTTAGTTAGTGTATATCCTCAAAATGGCCACAGTAACCTCCATTCTGCGAATATAACAAAATCTTTAGTCTTAAATAATGTATAAAGGTTGAATCTCTTCAATCAGAGTCTAACTCTTGTTTAATCATCTGCTGCAGAGAACAACAAAGATGCCCAGTACCAGAAGGTGAAAGTAAAGGCAGAGCCCATGGAGGTGGACCCACCTTCTGCAGAACTCCCCTCACCTGCCTCTCACCTGCTGGCATTCAGCACTTTAGGGGCGAGTGAGAAGAGTGAGCCGATGAGTAACCTCCCAGAGACGTTGGCCCGCCCCCAGAAAGACCTCTTCTCCCAGGACATATCGGTCAAAATGGCCTCCGAACTACTGTTCAAATTGTCAGGTATGTTTCTTCAAGACGTGTCAGGCACACACTGCTCTCCGAGCAACAGTGGATCCACAACACATGCACAGCAACACATGTTCTTTTTCCTCTGCAGCACCGCAACGTAAACCTTGGAAAGTTTTTAATACTCAACCATAAAACCTACATGTTTCCATTTACGCTCTTTGGTGGCTCTGTAGTAAAGTCAAGGATACATGACATGAAATGACATCTTGCTTTTTACCTGTGTGGCCATTAAAGTGACATTGAAGCAGCAGACAGCTGTTTGTATTGCTAGATTAAGACAGAGCTTTGAGGTGGAACCATCGCCCCCTGAGAATAGGTGTGTGTGTGTGTCCTGTGATTGCTTCTCTTAAATGCCATATAGAAAAACAAGCTCATGTAAAAATCTTTCTTTTTCTGTTTCTTGCTCTCACACATATTCACAAATTCACACATTGACAGTCTTGCATGAACACCGTTACACACTGACACAAGGCCCCATGGGGAGTGGTGTCTGCACAAATTCCCCCCTCTTGCCTCATACCTCTCCTCCTTTCTCTCATTCTCTCTCTCTCCCTTGACTTGTTTTCAGACATGCCGGCTCAAGCACACTTGGCTGCACACACCCCCCCACCCCCACCCCCGCTCTTCCCCTCCCTCCCTTTACATTTCTCCCGTGCGACATCTCCATGGCAACGTGGAAAGAGACCTCTGTCCTTGGCGAGCAGTGTGACGGAGTGGGGTGTTAAGGGTGGGGTGGTGGTTGTAGCGAGGAGACAGAGGATAAGGAGGGTAGAGAGGGCAGCATGGGGGTACACAGTATGCCCACCCAGGGAGACCAGGGCACTGCTAGCCTAGCAACGACAATCCTCCCCCTTAGAACTGGGTTTAAATGTGAGGGGGACTAGAACAGAGTGGGCTGCTGTCACACAATGAGCAATCAATATGAATTACCCAGAGCAGTAGGACCTCAGAGACACATCAGTAGCAAGGTCGCTCTGTTCACTGAGATGGTTGCAGCTTCGAAATTCACTTCAGTGCATCGCCTTAAAACTCACACATGTGGCTCCATTCTCAGGCATTCTGTATAATGGCTGAATTCTGAAAACCCATGGTCTGTGCTCACAACAGCTGCCCAAGTAGTGCCATTAGCAGATTTTACAACTCGCTTAGTTACCACTTAGAAACCTCTAAAAATTATTTGTATTTAAGACTCAGCCACTCTGTAATTTACTAGAAATGGCTCCTATGTTACACTGAACAAGTTTTCAGTTCATGATGAACGTCAGACATGTTGGACTTTGGGTGGCTCACTCTGAAACAGCACTCGAGGTCTCTGGTATACTGTACAGAGGTGGACTGGGGTGCCGTCCTGTTTCTACTTGCAAACGTGTCGCTACAGGTGCAACAGAAACGATACTTGCCTTAAATGTGCACAGATTAGAGAATTGGCTTCATGTGTGATCATGACCCAGAAGGATCGGTGTGAACATCACCAAGACTGTAAAGTTGCAGGAACTTCAATGGCATCAAGTCAGTTATTGACACTTTTGACTCTATATTTTTTATTTTAATGTTTTTTGCAGGATTTCCTGCAGTCTTTCCTGTAATAAAGCACCTCCATTAATTATTACCTTAAACCATAAATAAAATGTTATGCTTGTTAAGCGTCAGGAGCCGATTCTGCTCAGCAGGTGATTGATTGGCCAATCACCTAGTAATTAATCTGAGCAGCACATCGCTATGTCTGAAGAAAAGAAAAGTTTCTGAGTTACAAGTTGGGGAAAAGTATGGACAGACAGCCCAGTAAGTTGCAATCAGGTGCTGATGTGTGAGGCGGAAAAAAACCCTGCACTTCCGACACCAGTGTGAAGTTAGTTTGATCACTTGTTGGACACACATTTTGTGTTTATTCCACCTTGCAGGGTGCCACCTTCTCATCAGAAGCGGTAACCATTCACACACATGCACTCACACACCGATTGCGCAGCATCAGGAGCAATTTGGGGTTCAGTATCTTGCTCAAGGACACTTCGACATGTAGACTGCAGAACCACCGACCTTCCGATCACTGGGCAACCGCTCTAGCACCTGAGCCACAGACGCCCCAATAATACAGATTTGACCTGCCATGCACATTGTTTTTATTTTTTTGTTTGTTTCTTTTATTATTGTTTTTTAAAAATCATATTGGTGTTGTTGGGCTTATGTTCGGCCAACAGGTCGGCGGGCCCACCACAGAGGCTCCCTCTTCTCCAGATGGCCAGTACACCCCTGCTGGCATGCTGAACCTGTGCTTTACTAGCCGAGTTAAACTTCAAGGAATCAGGATCATATAGTGTTCTATAATGGCCATTGTGCAGGGAAGTCTTAGGACATTTTTGGTAACTTGTTTTTGTTAACCGACAGAGTAATTTATAGTCACAGCTTGTTACATCTGTTCTCCATAGTGGACTTAAAATATTAACATGGATTGAGTGTGAAAATTTGTTCACACTTGACCTTTGAAACAGTAGTTTCTTAAATCAAGTTCCACTCACTACTTTTTTTTTTTCTGGAGCCACCATCCATGTTATTCACCATCGATAAAATTTGCTTAATTGTCATCAATCGTCATCATGTGACATATCGCATAACACATGATCGAATTTGGGAAGTAGGTTATAACTGTGGATTTGAATGGATGGTACAATAAATAAAGAGAAATGGTTTAATATGAATATATAACTTTTTTTTTTCAGAAAAAGTCAGCAAATCCAACAACCACAAAGACATTAACATGGTGGGAATTAACAGGTGAGTCAGTGATACCGTCTCCTACATTTTGTTCTCAATTTCACATAATATGAATTTGTTATTCTCAAATTTGTGATGGGTAATAAACTGCATTTTTAAACACAGTTTGAACATGTGTTTAATTTAGTAGCCATGTAACTGTTGGTATTATGTGTCATGTTTCAGTCCATTCCTGGACGAGTGCTTCAGACAATCACCCTTTAACTCGCGCTCCAAGAGCTTGTCCCCTGCAGAGGCCAGCTCTTCTACCAGGGCAGCGTTTCATGGTAAGATGCATGTAAAAAATCTATATATATATACATCACACACAGGAACATGAGAGTTGTAAAGTAGAGAAACATAGACATATCACTAGCCCTTTGCAGGCAGTAGATGGATGGTCACTATCTTTGCTCATATTGTGTATTTTAGAGCTGCAGTGTTTAGTCAAATAATGAATTAGTCAACGCAAAATGAATCAGCAACTATTACGATAATCAATCGTGTTTATAATTTTTCAGGCAAAGGTGCCTAACATTTTCTGGTTCCAGTTTCTCATATTTAATATTTGATGTTTTTCTTTGTGACAGAATATTGATTGATGGACTGATTGATGATTGATGTTGCTGGACTGTTGGTCAGACAAAACAAGTGAATATAAGACACCATCCTGAGCTCTAAGAAGTTGTGAATACCATTTTTTCACTATTTTTAAAAAAAACATTCCATAGACTAATCAAGAAAAAAAATCTGCAGATGGATCGATAATGAATATAATCGCTAGCTGCGGCTGTATTATCTTTATGATTGTCCATATTTGTTGTTTTACTGTTTTAAACAAAGATTATCTCCAAAGAAACAATAGACAGAAAAGTCTAAAAGGAGGAAATTTACTGTCTACAGTACTGTTGCATCATTCAGTACAGGATCTTAAAAAAACATATCCAAGGCTTCATGTTGTTCTCACTGTAGCTTGGAGAAATAATTGATTATGCAGAGATTCTCATTATACTGTAGATACATGTGAATGCACCCTCTCAAACAGAAGCTTTGTAGCCTGGAGAGCTGCTCAACATTTTACTACACATTTTGCACCTTTTAAAATCTGAGTATACGGCCACAAGGACACATCACAATTAACCACCTCCAACTTTACATGATCTCCCCTTCCTCTCTTGTAAACCCCCCTCTCCTCCTTTAGTATTTAGAGCTCCTTCCAGGCTTTCTGCACTTTCATACATTTCCCCAACCTGAAGGCCTCTGCCCAGGGCATCCCCCATCTCCCTCTCCTCCCTTCTTCCCCGGCATCCCAGAACTTCCCTCCATGTTCCTTTGGCAGTGAGAGATCCAGAGGTTAATTAGCTTGTGCCAGCTTTGCCTGTCCCTCTGCCAGTTAATGAAAATCTGATTGGCTTCTAGGTGTCAAGAGTGTCCTGAAAGTTAATTCGCCCAGCCCACCTCCCCTTTCCCTTGTGTGTTTAAGCTTCAGATCCAGCCTCTGCTGCTCGCGTTTTTATTGTTTTACAGTTTTACTCTTTTCTCTGCTTCGTATGTGTCTATCTACACCTGTTCTTTTTTTAAAACTGTGTCTTCATTTTCTTTTTCTCCCTGTTTTATTTCTCCTCACTCCAATTATTGGTAAGCATTTTCCTGCTGGTTGAGCTTTACTGTCTTTTCCTGTTAGTTCACCTTTCTTACGGCACCCAGGATTGCTTCCAGTTTTGCTCAGTGGCCACTCACGGTATTGCAGTGAAATATTCCTCCGCTGCCTAAAACACATTTCCAACATAGACCACTATTATAAAAGACGTGTAAAACTGTTGACAGGACACCTCCAACTGCAAACGAAGTCTATGTCTATTATGAATTTTTGATCCATTGAGGTTTTATATTTTGAAAACTTTCTTCAAACAAGAAAAAGCATTTATTTCACAATGTAATGTCTGTGGATCAGACTCCACTCCACTCCACTTGATGAGTTACAATTGACTGCTGTGAAGGGGTGTCACGATTTCGATTCTAAATAGAAAACGGATCAAAATGAGCTTTAAGTTTTGATCATCAAAATCAAAAGCAGGATCAGCAATTCTCACAGTACTTTTTTTTTCTCTCCATCCCTGCTTAGTTGTTATGCATTATGTTGTTATGTTCAAATGAAAAAAACAAACAAAAAAACATCTCAAAGACTCGTACCCATAGCCTGCAGCTGCACTTCCAGACACTTTCTATGTGCATGAAGACGATCAAATGACTGGTGCTGGAGGTAACTTAGTACTGAGATGAGCCTGTGACAGAGGCGGAGGTGTTCATTTTGTTTTTCAGAGAGGGTTTACTCGTGGGGAGAGAACTGAATTGAAAGGAACTGATAGCATTGTAAGAGATCCTTTATCAATTTGTTTGAGGGTTTACTTTGGACAGATTTGAGAAACTGAACTTTGTAACAACCTGAATTTCTATCTTGTGTTATTTATTGTTGAATCCCAGAGGGGTGGTATTTTTTTGTTCAACTCTGGAATCTTTATTTTTGGTGAATATTATTTAAACTTGGCCTAACCCTATACCTGCAAAAAGCTATCAGAATAAAGTCAAGCTGCTGGTGTCAAATACACCTATCTTTTTGAAGAATTAAAAAATGTAAATAACAGTAGTCAGGACGTAAACCAAATAACCGATAACAGCCGTCAGTGCCGAATAAAAAAATGTTTAAATGGAAAATCAAATCAAATTGTCACCTTAAAATTGAAAGTAAAGTTGAATCGTGGATTTGGGGAATTGGCACCCCTACTGTTGTGTCATGACTGTCTTGAAACTTGTGTATTTGAAAAATGAAATGGTGAAATCATTACTGCAAATATTTTAACAATGTATTTTACAATGTACTTGTATTTATAGTGGAAAAGTAGAATGAACAGGATATAAGGGCTGCAGTTTTATGCACTCATGCATAGTACAACTATTTCTCAGTGCACAAACTAGTAATATAAAAATAAAAATTGTGCATCTTTCCTTACATGAGTAGGTGTGATACCATTGTGACCTCAGGAGTTTGCCGTCTTCTGTTCTTGTTTGTGTCCATCTCTCCAGCTCTAATAGCACCAATTAAACCATTAACCACTTCAAGACCCACGCCACTCCCTAACTGGCTTAATCATCAGTGTGTTAGCCAGGTTGTGGCCTCGAGCTGGTCAGGGCAGCGGTCAGGGCAGCGGCTCCCCTAGTCTCACTTGTGACTCAGGACAAGTTAATGCTTTAATGTGCTAAGCTTTAGCTACAAGCCCTATAAGAAGGTCTAAGATTCTCAGAATAAGCCACACAGACAATGAGTTTGGAGAAAATAAGTGTGAATAGCTGGTCCAAGTCGGATATCAGGGCCATCATGTTAAGATTCCAGCTAATGCAGGAGGTCAGGAAGTCTGTGAGCTGGAGGTCGGCTGAGGTCGCAGGAACTAATGTCTGCTGTTGTGATCACCACCTGTGTTGCTTTACGCTGCGTGAAAAACCACAAACATACACAGTTTTTTGCTGATTGTTTACTTAGTTCTCAGTCAAATGTTGCTTTTTTTCCACTGGTCTACTTTCATGCATTTACCATCACACACACACACACGTGCCCTCACTCACCATTATTACAGTGGTGAGATCTACAGAGATAAATATATTCAATTTACAGTAAATCCTCACATTGGAGAAGCTGCACAAAGACAATGTGTGGCATTTTTGCTTAAAAATCAACTTAAACGATTTATCAATTATCAAAAGAGTCTGCAATTAAATTTCTGTCAAATGACTAATTATTTCAACTGTAGTTAAAACTGATCTACTTGTCGCAATAGGCTCCGCTCATTTCATGGTCTGCCACCCATTGCTTGTATTAGTGAAACTGTTTTTAGGAAAATCACTGAAAATGTGTAAAAATTACTCAATCAAAATGCAGTTTGAACTTGCTGATTTTATTTTATTTTTTTCCAAATCAAGATAATGTGAGACATACAGTGCAATAAAGTTCGACCATTTTACTTTATGTGGTGCATATATACAATCATTTGCATTTATAATTGCACTACCCACTCTCCCCAAAAAGATGTGTGAGGGATGGTGGGACACGAATAAAACCAAGTAAGCAAAGGCACACACTGTAAATTCACTAGTTTAGAGGGCAAAGAGAGGATTTAATACGTATGTGAGACTGACACAGAAAAAACACTCCAAGGTTTGTGAGTCAGTGCAACAACAGTAAAATGTCCTTTCACAACACCGTCCAAAGCCACTGCACCTGTTCTTCAACATTTAGTTAACATAATTCTTACCCTGAATGTGAGGAAAACATTCTCTGTTTTTCCTCATTGTATCCTAAGACCCACAAACACCTGGGCCTGGTTGTGTTTTGCTGGACTGCTATTTTTTTTTAAAAAAAAGCAATTTTTATGGTAAAATGTGCCTTTCAGAGGCTACCATTATTTGCTGTTGAATAAAAACTGTGCATTATGCGACTTTTTTCTCTCTTTTATACAGCTTTTAGTGAGTGGGAGAAACTGAGCAACAGAGTTTTTCAATTCTTTATTAACACAACCAATAAAAAAATCTTGTAGTAACTTGGAATCATTTTTCCTTTTTCTAGTGCCTTGCAAACACAAATGTTTTGGCCAAGGTCAGGCTGTGTGACATGTTCTCTGGAAGTTGTATAGCACATTAACAAAAGTACTAAATGGTATCTTGTGAATGACTCTATGCCCTATTCATGCGGTTAAGTTTAATTCAAAGCAGAAACTTCAATTGTTCAGATTTCATCAAAGCATTTCTTTATTTCTTTGATTAATGGGTGGAGGGAAGGGGGTGGACTCACAGTGAGGAGAGCTACAGTGATATGTGTAAGCTGCAGGCCTGCTCGCTGTTAAAATTACGAATGCATTTGCGCTGCAGGCTAGACACGGAGCATATGTCAAATGGTAGCAGACAGGTTTCAGTCTTGTGGGTTAGCAAATTAACTCACAGTGTTCTGTTGTTTCATTGACTGAAGTGATTTTTTGTTTTTGATTACAAATGTCAGGAAATGTAATTGGAAAAATGAAAAATAGATTTGTGTCACATTTTCACAGATCAGCCTACTACTATTACCTTCTAGTTTTTGGCTATGTGATACTTTATTAGTGAGTACCAAGTTGCCACGATTTAAAGCAGCCAAATGAGTGAATATAATAATAACAACCATTTGTGTGTGACACAAGAAGAAGAGCCATTCATTAACTACAGATGGATAGAATTTTCTTCCACTTCTTGTAAAATGTAATGTGAGTGAATTGTCTCTTTCACTGTGTCATCTCTTTTAATTCTCGTCTGCGGCATAATTCCCGTCGCCGGTCGGCCTCCAGCCTCTCCTGCCTGCCTCTGTGCAGTAGGGTGGAGGCCAGAAGCAGAGTGTGTGGTATGCAGGCTGATTAGCATGGAAAACCACACAGCCTCCAGTGATTGGGACTGATTGGTGGTGGGAGGGCACCGTCATGGAAAGAGAATACTGTATGAGATTATTATAGCTCGGTTGAAAATATCTCATGTATTTGATAAATGTATTAACTTTCTTCTTCTGAGATTCGAAAGGAATAGTTTTCCCATTCTTTGGAAGCTTACTCAGTACAGCTGGTTAGCTTAAAAACAGGGGAAAACAGCTAGCCTGGCTCAAAAATACACCTACATGCAACTTTTGCTCAAAGTTTGCTCAGTAACACACACAAAAACATTTTAAATAAACCACACTGTAAACACAACAATATGTGGTTTTATTGGGGGTTTATTGTCTCAGCTTACCTGCTGTTTCCCCATTATTTGTAGTCTGTGTGCTAAGATTAGCTAACCGTCTGCTGGCTGTAGCTTCATATTTAGTGGACAGACACGAGTGTGGTATCAACATTCTTATCTAACTCTCAGTTAAATGAGAAAAGTACTGTACTGTAATTGCAGCATTACCTGGTTTCCTGTCATCTCTTAACTGTCTTCTATTGAATAAAAGCAAAATGCCCCAAATACACTGAAAAAAGACAACAACACTACAGTTGTGATATAAGCACATACCACAGCAATATGTTATGGTTTGGTGGTTTCACCATCAACGCATATTGAACTTGAGTTACATACTTTTATTTATAGCAGCACGACTTCACACCTGCAGATGCTTTTGTGGCCGATTGTGTCAGCAGAGAATGAAGAGTATGGTTTTCTGTGTTTGTGTGTTACAGACTCAGAAAAGGATGATGGGGAGCCGGGAAACGGGATTGCCCAGTGGAGACTGAATGAACAGCTCTTCCCCTGTCCTGTCTGTGGCAAGGTGTTCGGTAGACAGCAGACTCTTTCTAGACATCTGTCGCTGCACACAGGTAAATAAACACACAAACACAATGATGTTGTCGACGTATGCGTGTATTTGCATTGCTTTGTTAATGTATAGATGTTAGTTGCCGTGTTTGTGCATGTGGGCTTGTGTTTGTGCTGCCCTCAGTAAGTAAATAAGGCTTACTAGACTAGATTACCCTTCCTTTAAAGAGATTACTACCATGATTAGTCTCACTGGGAAAACTGCCCGTCTAATTACCCAGTTAGAGGGATGCCTCACAGAATATCGACACACACACACACCAGTAATTCTGACGCAGCCATGATTGGTTCCCTCTTTCCCTTTCTCTCTCACACTCACATACACTTGGGACTTCCTCAGGATGGAGGGGTACGCTCCCTTGTGTCCTGATTACACTGTGTTTTCAAACTTGGCCCTTCTTTGCTCCAAATTGATCCACTCCACCCCAACACTCCTTTCTGCAATCCCAGAAAAGAGAATGAATATCCAGCTTAAATCATTTCATTTCAAGCAAATTAGCGCTGGATTAGAAATTAATGCAACCTACTTGAGATTGCAGACTAAATCACTGGGCGCACAAATGGAGACTCGTGTACCAAAATGCCCCCACACAATTGGACATGCTCTCACATTTTGCGTGCACATGCTACACGACACACACACACACACACACACACCATCTGAGAGTGTTGGCTGTGAACAGCTTGGCCACACCACAGAGAGCAGAAGCAGGGGCATATGTCAGTGTGATGGTCTTTTTGGTTTCCCCAGCGACATAAAGGTTGCCTGGCTTCATGTCCTTGGGGCAAATGGTGTGTGTGCATGTGTGTGTGTTTCAGGGGGAGCTAGAGAGAGATGATGTGTTGTGTTATGTTGAATTGTTTTGGGATAAAAGGAAAGATTTATTTAAAGATTTATTTAATTTCACAGTGCTAACAAATAAGGTAAAATTACGTGTATCTGTACGTGCCTCATTTTCACCATCTTGTCACATCTACAGGAATATTCAGGTGTTTGCCTGAAAAGGTTGACTCTGTCAGACATCACAAATTGTTTTTTCTTCCTCTTCCCAGGGTCAGAGTTATATTTGGGGTCAGGTGATGGTGAGGCAGGGTTAGGCATTAAGTAATTACATTTAAGCTTGCTTTAAAGGCTCAGAGGCTGTTCACAACTTAATGAAATATCATCTGAGGTAATGTTTACAGTAACCCGAGGTCTTGTGTCTGTGTGTGTCTTGTTGCAGAAGAGAGGAAGTACAAGTGTCACCTGTGTCCTTACGCAGCCAAGTGCAGGGCTAACCTCAATCAGCACCTGACCATCCACTCTGTCAAGCTGGTCAACACAGACACTGAGCAGATCGTCAACGCTGTTACAGCTGACTCTGCCGAGCGCAAGAACTGCCCCTACTACTACAGGTAGTGATAACAGACCAACACACAACCCCTTACTCTTTGTAAGATGTCACAAGCCAATAGCAGCTGATGGAATCGAGGGAATTTTTGATTGATCTGTATCTGGTGCTTGATTTCCAATTATAGCCCGACATACAGTATTTCCTGATTTACTTTTCTCCCAACTGTGCTATTTTGTTAATGTTTTAATCTTTTGTGAGTCATATCTGGAAATTAGGGATGCACAATATGGAATTTTTTCAGCTGATACGTATAACCGATAATTACCTGCTTCTCGTGGCCAATTCCGATAAGATAAGCGATAATGTCACATTTTTTATGTAAAAATGAAGTTAATAAGTATATATAGTTTATGCTCACCTGAGGGTAAGAAAGGTTGTAGTTTCTCTGAAACTGTACAAAATATCCACACTGGTGATGACAAGTCTGCACCATGTGGCTCCACCCAGGTGCCGCAGTTTGACGTCATGAGTGCGACTACAGCGTGCTGAGCTTCTTCTTTTTTTGTGTTTATTGATGGATCACAAACCAACTTTAAAAATGCATATCAACACTTACTTTATTGGGAGTGTGTAGATGCTATGCTTGTTAAGTCAATGAAAGCGATTTAGCGTTATATTATTGGCTCAATTTATCGGATATAAATTCATTATTGGCCAATAGTTGATAATATACATTTTGGTATTATCGGGCTTATAATTTATCAGTCCTGTAGATACTGTGCATCCATACTGGAAATTGTGGTTATTGCTGTCTTTATGAGAGTTTGATGATAAAATTAATACCACACTCAGATGTGTTCATTAAAGATCCAGTGTATAGAATTTAGGGGCAGAAATGGAATATAATATTCAGAATTATGTTTTCATTAGAACGATCCTCTTCCATGGAGTTCGCCTTGTTGAACCGCCATGTTTTGACAGTAGCCCGGAATGGACAAACCAAGCGCTGGAGAGGACCTTTCACATTTTATGTGTTTTTGGTGGCTGCTTTAGGGGAAGGTGAGAGTGAGACAAGGGGTGTTCGGTTCACTTGTAGATGCCCCTAAATTCTCCACACTGGACCTTTTAAGGCCTTATGAAGATATAGCCAGGAGCTAGCTAACTTAGCATAAAGACTGGAAGTAGGAGGAAACTGCTAATTTGGCTCTGTCTAAAGGTAGAAAACAAATCCACCTCTGAAGCTCAATAATTAACATGTTAAATCTTTTTGGTTTGATCTGTAAAAAGCCTGTGTAAGAGTGTGTAAATGTTTGTTTGTGGTTTTATGTGTGGTTAAGTGCTAAACTATTTCTTGTTCGGGGTAGTGACTTCCTGGAGTCTGTGCAGGTTTTGTGGCAACCTCACAGTGACGACAAAACTCCTTAGTAAGTTTTAGAGGTGTCGGTATACAATCATTTCAACTTGGAACAGAACCAGGCTAGCTTGTGACATGTTCTTGAGGTTCTCATCCAACTCTCAGTAAGAAAGCAAACAAATTTATTTTTTTCCAAAATGTCAAAATATTCCTTTAAATAAATATTGATCTAATGCTTTTATGTGGCTAATGTTGCAGTGTGGAATTATTGTAATTTCAATAATAACAACATTTCATTTATACCACACTTACCAATTTATGCAGACACAGACACTAAAGCTGACTGTCTCCCCCCTCTTATTCTCGCCATCTTCCTTCCTTTTCCTCTCTGTTCTCTGTCCAGCTGCCATGTGTGTGATTTCCAGACGGAGCTGAACGCCCAGTTTGTCAGCCACATGTCGCTCCATGTGGACAAGGAGCAGTGGATGTTCTCGCTCTGCTGCAGCGTCTGTGACTACGCCTGCATGGAGGAGACCGACATGAAGAACCACATTAGTACTGGACATGCAGGTACAGAATCCCTGATGATCCACTGGTTCAGAGTGACGATATTAATAAGACTGCCTCTCTAACATGTGTTGGTGTCATTTACAGTTGGAACTAAGATTATCAGCTTTTCTGTATATTCTTTTTTTCAGTTAATTGATTAGTTGTTTTGTCGACAAAAGGTAATGTTCTTGTTTCGGCTATTCACGCAGGGTTCTCAAATGTACTGGATAGGAGCAGAATACATGATTCAATCCCTAAAAAAATTGTTATTTTCAAAATGACTTTCACATGTTAAGAGTGGGTGGTAGCTTACACATTGTGGCTCTTGTTCACAGCTCAGAATAGAAATACAGTGCAGTACTTGGACAGTGACACATTTCTATTGTTTTGGCTCTGTACTCCAACACATGGCATTTAAATTGAAACAACAACTGATGTTAAAGAGCTGACTTTCAGCTTTAAGGGTTTTTCAGAATTATAGCCTTTTAATACATAGTCCCTCCAGCTTCTGACAACGATAAGGTTACATTTCCTACCTTATTCATTTGTATCTGTATGTCAATGTTAACACCCTTAAATTAAAGCTCGAACTCTGTGTTGTACCCTCACAGTTTATGGAGGACTGCAGATAATGATTATTGTCATTATCAGTTACTTGCTGATTATTTTTACAATCAATCGCTTGGTCTATAAAATCTAAAAATAATGGAAAACGGCCAAATTGACATGAGTAAATTCTTGTCTTGTCCTACCAACAGTTCAAAAACACTATGACACCAAAATTGGCACGCATATGCAGGTTTTTTAAATGCAGGTAAACCCAAATAGGTGATTGACCCCTTTCACTTCACCAGTAGACAAGCTGGCATTTCTGAGTAGCAGAACAGTAGCAGGTCATATATGTCATCAGACTCTATGCAGAAGACTCTTAATCAAGTTTGAACTAGTGAGCCATCTCACTTCCTTCTCATCACTGTTGAGAGTTGCACATGGTGCAATACTGAAAGGATACTGACATGGAGGCCCGTGACAATGTTACGATGGTTCATTTTTTAAAATATCTGTGATCTTCTTCAGTCTTTCATTCAAACTCAGCGACATACAGATGGAAAAGTATTTACGCACCAACGTCATGTCATGCTTACATCAAAGCCAATCATTTGCCTCAGAAATTTATTTGGATTGTACCCTTTCAGTTAGTGGGTGTTAGTACATAACAACAACATAACAAAAATGCATCACTGTCTAAATACTGTATCTTCCTGGGTTTTTAATGGATATGAAAAGAAATCAAAGACTGTTTCAAGTCAAAACATCCCAAGGTAACAGCTCATAAACACATATTCCTGTGTCAGTCCAGAGGCCACAGGGAAAGAAAAGCAGTAGAATTGAGTTTCACACACAAACCTCCTCCAGTCAACCTTCTTTGGACTTTTAAAGCTGCTGTTGTGAACCCCTGGTGGTCGATATGAGTGTTTTTGTCTAAAACAGCTTTGTCCAGTTTATTGCTGACGTTTTGCTCCTCTACTGCTCCTCAATGTGCGTGTGTGTGCTTGTTGTGCTTATGTGTGGGTGGGTAAGATTGTCCGGCCTAGACAGCTGAGGGGTCTTTCAGAGGCCACAGTGGCCTTGTTTATCTGAGAAGGTTGTCCCTTATCGTGCCTGAGGGGAAAAAATCAATAGGCCTTGGATCCTTTGGAGACAAGCTGGGTTTACGATGCCACTGTGGCCATCTTTTAAGTTTCTCAGCCCAGCTTGGCATTTATCTCAGTCCCACACAAGATGGACACCACCACCAAACACACAAATGTACAGGAGTGTGGCTCATAGTCACATTCTACCTTCTATATGTGGAGATTTTAATAATTTGTCAAGGTCCAGCCCTGTTTGTTTGAGGGTCTGTATTTCAGAAGGTAAGGCAGATAGAGTACAACTGGCTGAGCTCAGCAGGTGTCATAGTTCAAACTGACCCTCTATGAAGACTGGACTCTACATTGGTAAAGGCTTGGTGCTCTTCTCTGTATGTGCGGAAGATGGCGAATTGTGTGACAATATTCCGTGATATCTACACTGGATACTTTGGCAGACTTTGCTTCTTCATTGCTGTTCTTATATCATGAATGCTTCCGGGCAATCATGGGCAAAACTTCAGTATTCAGTAAAGAGAAAATGGAATATTTTTCCAGTTAAGGTGTGTTTCAAGGTTAAGGCCCACTGGCTCAGAGAGAGCATCTTCTTTTTTTCCCCCCTTTTTGCTTACATTATGTGGTATTAGCCTTTTGAATATTGTAAGAGAAGGCAAGTGTATGTTAAATACTGCAGCAGAGGAGGTAAAATCTTTCTCAAGCTGGTTCAATACTCTTTTCAAAGACGGTGCTATGAATGACCTTGGTATGTTTAGATTTGATTGAAGGCAATTAATCACTTCTTCTATTGCTGTATAGTTCTTTGTTAGTGAGCTCCATGTCTGCGTTCCTGTACGTAGACTCCGTCTTGTGTGTGTGTGTGTGTGTGTGTGTGCCTGTATTAAAAAGATAGGTCAACCATTTCAGGAACCGTACAGCCTTTTCTCCTTCCTTTCACTCCCTCCTGAGTGAATGCCCTTTGTTGAGCTGTGCCCTGAGATGCTCCCACCATCTTAGCTCCCTCAGCCATGACCTGTGCTCCTCACCCCTCCCTCTGTCTCGCCCCCCTCCTCTTCTAATTCCCTCTCTCTTCCCAGTGAATTGCGGACTTGGAGAGAGGGATCAATAAAAGCACACTGCATCTTGATTTGACTGGCAGCAGGGCCTCAGCCAGAGCACAGAGCTCCTCGGCAGCCCTGCCTGCTTGTATTATATTTGCGTGTGTGTATGAATGTACATAACAATGGGATTCTTGAAACTGAGTTTTCAGCATTAAAATGTTTCTCAATTTTCTCTTTAAATAATATCAATAAAGACTTTCTGCCATCTGTCCTCTTGTGTCTAGGTCTGAACTCAAGGAGTCCCCTCAGTGAGACCAAGAGCACCTCCTCGTCTCTCTCTGCCCTCAGCGATTCACTCAACAGCTCAGAGGGCGGAGACCTTAACCACGGTAACGAAGAACTCAGGGGCCTGCTCGCCCTGCCCTCATCCGCAGGCAGCCAGTCCAGCTCTGGAAGCCACTCGGGATCAGGAACTGAGGACAAACCTGACAAAGGCAAGGAACAGTGGGAACTGTTGCAACCACATACACTAGTCCCTCAAAACTTCAAATTTGAATATTACTCTCCAAAAGTATAGACCCACCAACTATCATCAAAATATGATTCAAATGTTGCCAAATCCTGATTGGTGCATGCAAGAATGTGACATCACCAAAACTGTTCCCACTTTGGCAGAAAATTGTGTTCATGTTCATCCTTCATAGTAAGAAGCTGACTCAGAGAACCAGTTTTCAGGGCCTTTAAATCCATTAAAGCATAATTCCACTCATCTTTTGGGTTTTTACTAAGTAAAGTAACAGTGAAGTCTGCCAATTTTATACATAAAGATCAGTTTACTAGTGAGGAGTACCACTCGCCGAAACAGATATATAATGTTTTATAGCTTTGCTAAAGTCTGAGAAAAAACGCAGAAGATCAGGGTTATCTCCATGTACAGTGCTGTGAAAAAGTATTTGCCACCTTCCTGATTTCTTCTATTTTTGTATATTTGTCACACTGAAATGTTTCA
>JBBPCS010000283.1:8052923-8068910 GCA_037974645.1 Hollardia meadi
AAACATTTAAATGTGACAAATAAGCAAAAATAGAAGAAATCGGAAGGGGGGCAAATACTTTTTCACAGCACTGTACAAATGTATTAAGCTTTTTGTTGAGGTGTGGAGTTTGAAAGATGCAAGAGTTTACCAGGTAGGGAGAGTCTAACAAAACATGGTTGCATTATGGGAAGTGTAGAATATATTGTTTTTAGAGCTCTAAGTCAGGAAAGTCAGGAAATCTTTTCCAAGCCATGCTGCGCTGATTTGCATTTCCATTACCAGTTCAACCATGCCGAGATGGACTATCTCCTGTGTAGGGCCAAAGCGAGCCCAGCCCGCTTCCAAGCAGGCTGCGGTGACGTCTTTCCAACCCATGACGACCCCCTTTCTTTCTAACTCTTGTCTGTGCAGGAGACCAGAGAGAAATACTTTTTTAAAAGTCTCTGTGTGTTCAGCTCTCTGTACTTTTGTAACTTCTAACTGAATCTCTGTGGTTTGAAGTTTAGTTTCTCTTCTGCGTCCCTGTTTGACTTTCAGATATCTGCTTTATTTTACTGTTTCATTATGTTCAGCTGGAGGGGTCGTGATAAGTTGCTGCTGGTGAAAACCCAACATTTCCTGATTTTGCTGCTTCATAATAAAAGCCTTTGGATAACAAAATAGAAGGGGACCTTTATTGTGAGGAAGTTATCAGAAATGATGTGTTTAGGTTTAGGTCAGGTTAACTACTTTTACCTGCCGTGTTGTGTGATGGAGAAACACTCTCAGAAAAAATTAACAGTTTTACAGACTTTTTTTTCTAGGCACAGCCTCGATCAGCCAGGTAGCCCCATTGTAACGGAAATGCAAATGCCTGCTGCATTGAGTCAAACCAAGTTGAGCCAGGCTGGCACGTGTATGGAAAACCCCCATGCAGCTTCTTTTTCTTTTTTTTTTTTTTTTAAATCAATCTTGTGAGCCCCCCAACTTTATGGGTGTGCAACAATAAAATATTGGAGTACTCCTTAACAGCTGGCAATCTTGCTTATATATTCTATTCATGTGAGTGGTGTAAGATGGCTTTTCAAGGATCGCTCAGAGTCTGAAGAGCAACAAAACAAAATGATGAAATTTAAAACCATTTAAAAATGGACCCCATCTTAACTCACCCTCTCCTCTATGCGTCTCTTCAGGATTCGAGTGTGTCTTCTGCAATTTTGTGTGCAAGACGCGTAGCATGTATGAACGGCACCTCCAGATCCACCTCATCACGCGAATGTTTGAGTGTGACATCTGCCACAAGTTCCTCAAGACACCTGAGCAGCTGTTGGAGCACAAGAAGTGCCACACCGTCCCCTCTGGAGGGCTCAAGTAAGGAAAGCAAGTACAGACAGAGGTTCCTAACTCCGCCCGTCCCTTCCCCTCCCTCACCTTATGAATTCACTGCACACAAAAACACACATACAGTATATACATATGCACAGATCTATACTAGGGGTGTGCTAGTTAATGCATACAGTATTTAAATTTGGCTTCATTTCAAAAAAATCAATATATGTGTTTTCAGGCATCTCACAATAGGCACTATTATTTTACATGCACCATTTAACTTATTTTACATAAAATTATGCATGTAAAAAACTTACAGAAAGTATAATTTCATACACATGAAACAGGCTGACATTATAAGGGTTCTTTTTAATAAGAGCCGATTGTAACAGCCATACAGATGACACTGTAAACTTCCAGTAATAAGACAGAAACACAGATTCACGGTGTATTTGAAGATTATTCCAACCACGTGTCTTTAATCAGTTAACCTCACTTAAATGTTCATTATCTGCAGCCAGCAAATTAAATGATGCAAGCTGTAGTTTTGCTCGACAGCCTCTCTTGGCAAGTGTAACTTATTAGACTGTGGTCTCTGGGTCTGTAGCGGCTGCTATGAACAGAAGTGAGAGTGGAAAGGGGATGTAAATGGGCTTCGCCTCAGGGTCTGTTTTTCCACTGCCCACAACTAACAGCCATGCCAAAGTAGAATATCTGATTTGGCCTGCATTCGAGAAAGCTACTTTTTCCCAGGTGGAAGAAGTACTCAGAACTTGTACTCAAGTAAAAGTAGCAATACTGCGTTATAAAATACTCCAGTACTAAGTAAAAGTCATGAATTTAAATTAAAAATACAAAGGTATGACATCCAAATATACTTAAAATACCAAAAGTAAAAGTGCTCAATGCAGAATGTCAAATATTAGACAAATGGATATTAAATTATATTATTGTGTTATAATTACCGATAATGTTGCACTTGTGATGAAGCGGGTAAAGGTGGTTTAACTATGTAGTTTTAGGCAAAAAATATGATCCTGATAATTTAAGAAGTCACATTTCTGCAACTTTGTGTTCTGCTTGTTCAACAGCTGTTTGATGATTTGATCGTACTGTCTCCCTTTTGTTGTACTTAAGGATAAAGAGCATTGTTGTCGTTGTCGACTGCAGAACAGTCTACTTCATTCCCCGCTGTGCGCTCTGCCCTAAGCTGCTGTCCACTGTCTGTGTGCATAACCCCGCCCCCCATGCAGGACAGGTGACATGCAGCGAATCAGAGTGTAGAGGCAGAGAGGCAGCACTGACTGGCAGTTGTTGCGTTTATTTCTGCTTTTTAATAAGCCTTAAGATCCATATCGAAAAAAGTATTCAAGCTTATCATTGTCGATATACTGTACATTTTTATTGGATCCCCTATCAAGATTGTTTTATTGCCCAGCCCTATATAGGTAATAGCTGGACAGCTTGTGAATTTCCCCTCAGGGATGAATAAAGTTTTATCTTAATCTTTAATATTACACCGTAATTTATTCGTTGATTATATTTTGTATTTTGAACTAAATCTGCAAAGTAACCAGTAGCTAAAGTTGTCAAATAAAATGTAGCAAAGTAAAAAGTACTGAATTGTAGTAAATTAGAAGTTAAAAATAGCAGAAAATGGATATATCCAAGTAAAGTAGAAGTGCCTACTTATGTTCCACCACTGCTTTTTCCCAGAAAAAAAAAAGTCACTTTACTGTACTGTGTTTTATATCAAATTTATTGGCACACCCCTAGAAGATAATAATTTAGAATTAAGTGCACACACTGACTGAAAATTGACACAAGCCTATCCAATGTATAACAAAACTAATGCATGCTATCAAGTGTACATACTCACACATCTTATACACAGCATGCATTTTGTGGAATGAATCTAATGGAACACTTGCCCTGTAGTTTGTATCCCAAACATTTAAGACCCCTACATATACAAATATATGAACAAGCACTCATGTACATGTATACATAGTTTTCTTGATTTAACCTATCTTGAAAGGCCAGCCTTGTTTTTTTCTAATATCGACTGTCTATGAAGCTCCAGTCTCCTCACATGCTTCCCTTTCCATCTCCATATTCCAGTCCCACAGGAGCCTTTGTTGTACTGTGACATGTTAATGTCTCATTTCAGGCCTGTCAGGATATAACATAAAGCTCATCTGTTGATCTCAACATCCACAACATTCACTGATGATGATACTGTTTGAGTTTTTGGCCAATCATAACAATGTACTATTAACAATATAGTTTGTTGACAACATTTGGGATTAAGAAAAAACTTCCACATATGACAAGTTTTGCCTAAATATTTAGGAAGAAATGCAGATTCATTTCAAGTAACACACGCCATTTTTTTTGTTTTTCAGTTGTGCATGTGCAGAACCATTGAGTATCATTATGATTATCGCCTCATCTTGTCATAAACGAAGATATGTATTCTACGTCTTTTTATCTGTGCAGTCATCAGTGGAGTTAGGATGTCCTCAACATTGCCAAATATGTGGAAATGGTAGCATTTCACTAATTGTAAACTAGAAAGCTGCCAACACAGTTAAGTGGGCTTTTACTTTAGACCAATCCTGAGAATAACAGGACACAAGCACACAAGAAGCCCCTTCAGAGCTCAAACATCTTCACACAGCATCTTTAGTCAACAACTTGAGGATATGTTGCCAGCTGTGTAGTGTGTGAGTGAAAACATGTAAAGGAGTTTTAATAACAGTTTAAAATGTCTCTTCTGTCTGGTGTTAATGTCTCTGAAGCCAGATTTTTTTTTCTTTAAGTGAGCATTCGAAAGGGAAAGAAACAGGATATTTCCTTTTTGTTCAAGGGAGAAAAAGGAGAGGGAAGAACTGAGCTCTTTTGCTATTTTTTCTAGTTAGATTTATCAAAATCTGCTCCAACTCAACTTCTTTGCTGTACTGTTTATATCTGCACATGTGGGTTGTATTTTCAGTTCTTCAAGGTTTACACAGTGTCTTAATTTATGTAAACCAAATTTATATTTACTAAAAACCAGGCAGTATTTAGCCAAACAGGCGTAGAATGAGTTAACAGGCCTGAAGGGCAAACAAGTTTTCTATAAACTCCTGTTGTCTGCATTCTCAGACCCCCAAGGTCCAGATAAAGATTTGTTTCTAGACCAGTGTACGCACGTGTATACGCTGAAACAATGTGAAGTGTTTGTAGAATTGTAGGAGTGTGTAGAAAGGGAGAGAGGGCCTTGACCATTTCGAGGATTTTTCTGAGGTGATTCTGTTCTGCAGGGTTTGTGAAGCGCTTTGGGGCCCAGAGCAGATGAAAGGTGCTATTTAAATGTAAGTGCCACTCCATTCCTTCATTTCCCTTCATGTCCTACTGCTCCAATCTTTTCTCCAGTCTGTCACCCCCTTCCACACACACGTTTACCTGATCACCTCAACTCTCCCACCATTAAACTGCCACACATACCACCATGACCACATAGAACTGTACATGGCACACACTTTTCCTTTACCTGTCCTTCTCCTTTTCATCATTTTGTGTTATTAAATTTCAAGGTGTGTTATGTGGCTTTGAATGTCCACTTCCTCTTTAACTGTCTTTTGCTTTTGTGTGTTGTGTCCTCCCTCCCGACTTCCTTTGTTGTGCATTACCCAGGTGCCCTTTCTGCATCTACTCCACCAATCGTCCAGCGGCCATGGAGTGCCACCTCAAGACGCACTGTAAGATGGAGTACCGCTGCCGCATCTGCCAGGGACTGTGGCCCGACCAGGCCTCATTGGAGGCCCACATGCGCGGGCACCGCCTGGGCAACCACTACAAGTGTGAGCAATGTGGCTACTTGTCCAAGACGGCCAATAAGCTGATCGAGCATGTGCGTGTGCACACGGGCGAGCGGCCCTTCCACTGTGACCGCTGCTCTTATAGCTGCAAGCGCAAGGACAACCTCAACCTGCACAAGAAGCTGAAGCACGCTCCGCGCCAGACTTTCGGCTGCCAAGAGTGCCCTTTCACCACCACACACCCCTTTGTCTTCAGCCGCCACCTCAAGAAACACCAGAGTGGAGGAGCGGGGGGAACAGGAGGAGGCTTAGGAGGAGAAGAAGAGGAGGACGATGAGGAGGCAGGAGAAGAGGAGCTGCCACTCCAGGGGACGCCACTGGGGGGCTCCTCATTGCGGAAGAACCAGGAGAACTGCCTGTTCGGCCGAGGAGGAGGGAGCAGTGGAGGGAGTGACAGTAACAGCCCTCTCATGAGTCTAACGGCGTCCCAGGCGCTCCAGTCCGTTGCCCTGTCACTCACACTGGGCAAGTCCCACCAGCTGGACTTCACCAGCCCTCTGTCCTGCTTGGTCAGCACGAACGGCAACAATGCCACCAGAAACCCCGGCAGCCCGAGCAGTGGCCCCTCCCTTTTCCTCCCCTCCTCCTGCCACGTGTTCGAGCAGTACAGGAACTGCGACCAGGCGCACCTGATCCCCCTCACCACCCTGTTCACCCACAACAGCCGCTTCACATTCCACTCGCACCTCCACTCCAGATGGCGGCCCACCACATCTCCTCTCATCTTCTCCTCCAACTCAACGTCCCCCTCCCGCTCTCCACCCTCACCCGCCTCCCACAAACACTCCTTCCTGGCCTACCTGGGACTGATGGAGAGGGCCAAGACTGTTTGACCTCGTCCACCTCCTCTCATCACTCTTTCCCTCACTCCTTAGACAGTGGTGTGAATGACACTTGACCACTGCAGTGGGAGCTTTTCCAATCAGACCAGCAGAATAAGCTGGACCAGACAAACATTGAAGAAAAGAAAAAAAAAAAACATTTATAAGAGAAAAAGGCTGTACATGCTAAAAATGCATTTATATCAAAAAGCTGCTTTTCTTATCAGTTCTATCAATTGAATTATTACTACTTCAACTACTACTACTCTATTACCTTTTTTTCTGTTTAAAATGTCTGAATGACCTGGACCCAGTTGCATTATCTGAGGAAACTAACGTATCTCAGTTTTATAGATATTTTTCTTTAGTTGTTTGACGAGATAAAAAGTTGAAAAAGACGAAACAAAACTTGCAAGTGCTATATTTTAGTGCATTTTTGTCTATTGCTATTATGCATCGAGATAGCATGCCTGTTTCTGTGTTTCAACTAGCTTTGACGTCATTAGGAAGCTAAATTCGAGATATCCTGAAGTGTTAGCGGTGCAACGTGGATAGAACCAATGAAACGGAATGCTTTTCATTGAAAAAGGCACGTTTCCAAAGCAACGCCTCAAACCACGCACTTACTTATTTATCAGTCTTGTACATAGTTTTGTAGCCCTCCCCCGTCCCATCTTTTTGATTTCTGTTGGCTTTTTTGTATAATGGTGAAACCATATTATGCATAGCTGCTGCCTGATACCATCTCTGTCTCAGAATAAATGTCATTCAAATGGGTTACTAGCTAATTCTAATAGATTTTGTAAGCTCACACAACACAAGATAAGCTGTGGTAATGTAAATAAGGAAAATATTCAGTCTGACCTATCATGACAAGAAACGGTATACCTTTATTACTCATAATTTGATTTGAATAAACAATAAATGCAAAATGTTGGCAATGAATTTGCACTCGCAGGTTAATAAGCAGCGAAATAATGAGACTCAAGACAAAGTGGAAACATTCATTCTTTCTGAGACCAGGTGGATATCAGCGCAGCTTCATATGCAGAGCTATGTATCACGCACCTATACTTAGAAGAGATATATGAGATAACTGTTTTGTGGAGGTGACCGGCTCTGGGTTAGCGAGCTACCCACAGCCAGGGTCACCACAGGCCGATTCAATGGTGCTTTTTGGAGCTTTTTGTAATTTTTGTGTACAAAAAAAAGAAAAAAAAAACTGTTCCAAAATGACTTGAATGAATGTATTTTTGTTTATGTACATGAAAATGAAGCGATACAGAAGTGTGAACAGGGATGTCTTCTGTGCTGGAAAAGACGGGAAAGTTAGTGTGTTTGGTGGCCTTCTGTGTCTTTTTCTTTTGTGTTTTCTTTTTTTGTCTTTCATTTTTTTTTTTTTTACTTTTTTACTGAGCCTTTTACATCATAATGAAACATTTTCTACTAACATTCATAGAGAACCCATTGTGGGAAAAAGCTCCTGTAGGTGCAATGATGAAGCAAAGCCATTCGCTTGTACAGCATTGTGTTCAATGGCCTGGCTTCAGTTAGGCCGGCAGACATGGTACTGCTTTTTGCCCCCATCCTCCACCACCTCCTCATCCTCCAACTTTTGAGTTTTAATTGCACTTAATGTAGTTACACTTCAAGCCAAAAGCACTTAAACCTTTAATTTTTCTTTTTTTTTAAAGTGCAAACTTAGATCCACCAAGTTACCATAATGTGAAGTGGACAATAGTTGCTGGAAATGACTCAATCAACACCCCTTAGTTTCACATGTAGACATATCTCGCAGTGCAAAAGGGTCTGCCTCTGTGAAATCGGAGAAAGTAAATGAATACAAATTGCATAAATTAGACAGAAGTCAAGCTCTCTGGGAACTAAAGGTCCCAGGCTAAATTCTAATGAGCCAATTTTGCACAGTGCTGCACTTTTTGATTAAGAGAATATGTATTTATCCGTAAAAATGCTCAAAAAGAAGTATGTTTGCGAGATTAAGCAGCATAATACAATACGTTTTATTTTGAAAAAAAGCTTTACCCATTAGTGATAGCACTTGTGTTTGTGAGTGGTCTTCAAGCCAAAATCCCTTATTTGTAAAGGGATTGTTTTTTATTATTATTTTCCTTATGTCTATTTTACTCATGCATTTTCTAAATCATTGTTGCTTTTTTTATTTTTCTACTTCATGTAAAAAAAAAATGTTGATTGGACAGAGAACATGAATTGTCAAGACCAAAATGTTACTCGCTGCAAGATGTGATGTTAGGATTGAATCCGTCACGTCCTGCTCTGGAGCGATGCCTCGACTGTCCCCCTTTACACTGCTGTTTGTTTGTTCCTTTTTGCTCTGTCGATGTCTGGCATGCTTGTCTCTGGAGTGAAAGGAGCATCCCTCCAAACACACACACACACACACACACACACACACACACACACTCTCTCTCTCTCTCTCTCCTTGTACTATCTATGTTATCTTTTATACTCTAGTGCCACTTGGTGGAAGGAAACCACCTGAGACTTCTGAGAATGAGTCAAACTAATTGTCAGGGTCCAAAAGAAAAGAGATAAAAAGTGTCCACTCTTGACACCCTTTTAAAAATGTCTGCCTTTTATTACAGCATAATCATGAATGGCTGCTCTTTATGCCCCTTCCCCTAGTTTGAGTCTAATGTTTCAAAAGGCAACAGGGCTCTACCCTTTTGAAATCCAGTATTCTAAAGCTCTTATTGTTTGTTTGCCCAACTGTAAGCAGCAGCACACCTTGACTACCTTCTCAGCACTTCAGAGTATGCATGACATTGCCCTCTCTCTAGTTCTTTAGCACTTAACTGTGTTTAAAACTAACTCCCTTGGTTGTACTTAGTTAGCATCACACTGCACTGTCTACAATCAGTTAGCTTTACGTTTGGCTGTATTTTATGATTAGAAAAGGCTCAACTATCTTTTGGCACTCGGTAAAGATTGGTATGTGCTGTACAAAGCTTTTTTTTATTACTCCATTGTTAAGGCTGTACAGGGTTGTGACGATAACTGGTAAATAGATCATTTGTACTTTTTTGGTTTTGTATTTGTTTTCTTTATTTGGCATTATTTTATGTTCAACTTGCCAGATCTAAATGTAACAGGATTTGAAAGTAAAGCTTACATCAGATATTACGCCAGTTGTCTTTTCTGTTTATTCTTTTGATGGTGCGCATCACATTTATCCACCACCTCGAGTAGCATCACACTTGCACTGGCTAAACGCAAAAAAACATGACTTATCTTCCTGTCTGTTTCTTCAGTAAATACTTAAGTGATCAAAATGCTCATTATATCCTGCTTACATGCAGAGCAACAGCAGTTGAAGTTTCTGGTATTTGGTCTTAATTTAACATATTTAATACAACATCTCAGGCAAAAAGCTGATGAATTTGCATCTATCTATACTGTAAAGTTTATTGGCATGATGAAAACTTGAAAGGTGTGCTACAGACAATTCAGGTAACTACACTATAGTATCTTGCTGGTGTTGCAGCTGCTAGCACAGATATAATACTGGTGCCACTGGTTATAGTTTGTAAACTAAAAATATACAGGAGGCTTATCAATAAATTTAACATGCACAGTTCTTTAAAGTTCAATAAACATAAGTCCATATAAAATTAATAGAAATAAGTACTCCTGAAACTGTCAAGATTGTTTTTCACTGCAGTGAACTGTAGCATTGATAGATAATATCTTTGGAAAACAAAAGTTTAAATATAGATATTCGATATAATTTTCTTAAAATGAATTTGGATGACAAAAATAACTACAAAAAATGACTAAATATAAATACGACTATGGAGGTCAATAAACAATAATATTAAATATTGCCATAATTTTTCACATTCAAATAAATTTATAAGGACTGCAAACTCAAATCCTGTAAAAGCACTGGTGCCCATTCTTTTTTCCCAGTCAGACAGAAGAGCAAGTGAAGACATAAAAGTAAAGGCTGAAAAGAGAAAAGCATGTTTCATTCAGCGGGGAAACAGGGACATGAGTTTGGGGAAAGGCGCTGATCATCTGTGAGGGACACAGCATTCCCTAATTTGTGCCGTCATAATAATAAGGAATAGGATCTGTCATGGCGTCTAGCTGCTGTTTTTATGAGACCGATGGGAGGTCTCTCTCCCTCTCCCTTCTCTGTTGTAGTAATGAAAGTTACAGCACGTTCTCGCCCAGCCAAAGGTTGGCCCTGCCTAATGAAAACAGATGAAGCAGAGATAAAGTGTTTGCCGACATTAAGGGACTCATTTATCACCGTTAGCCCCCGAGCTATAGAGCACCTTGGTCTGGAGCTCTCCTTTAACAGGCCCTGCCTCACAGCAGCACCCTCCCAGGCACACGAACACCTCCATCTTTCCCTCTCTCCCATTTTGCTTGAACACTTTACATCTGTGTGTGCATATTGTCTCATCCATTTATATAAGTTAGAGTGAGGCTGTAGCTGTTTTTTAGAGGAACTTTTTTTTTTTTTTTTAATCAAATCTTGAGGATTTGGCAGTCCTTGCGGGACCTGCGCCCTGCATGTTGACCCCGTGTGTGTGTGTTCGACAGGCATCCGAAGCCGGATCTCCTCTCTTGAAGGGGGCATGTTCTCATCTAGCTGCTCATCTCGCCTGTGTAATAATGAATCTTTTCGGCTGTGTTTAAAGCTGCTTAATTAAGTTGAAAGCAGCGCTCGGGGCACTGTGCGCCTGCACATCTGACCTCCCTGTGAGTGGAAGTGTTGATTAGGAAGTGAGGAGACATGCAGGCACTGCAGGGGATGGCTATTGATTGAAAGGATAGAGAAACCTCATTTGGATTTTGTGATTGGAATATGGCGCCGTGCACGGGGGGCTGTTTTTTTTTTCCCTTTTCATCTCTGGATGACAATAACTGTTTTCAGATTGTCAACTTAAGGGAGGAGTTTTCTGGGATGAGACTAAACGCTGAGTTTTTTTCCCTCATCCCAATAATAGCCCTTCACCCCGGCCCGAGCTGTCTGCACAGTGTCGACCTTTCGACACCACCTCGCGAAAGTTGGCCGCTGTCGATCGATAGCGTGTTAGCTTTTTTGTTTGAAGGTTCAGACTGCCTCGGCTTTATTACAGCTGCAGAGAGTCATGGGGGAGTTGTGCACGGCTTTGTGAGAGAGGAGCTCCCTCTTGTTTGCCAAAAGTGTAATCCTGCTGTGACCCGCCGTGACCCCGCCCTGAGAGGAAAGCTGCTTAGACAGAAATGCGTGTCTGTGGGAGCTCCCAGCTGCCCGGCCTCCCTCTCTCTCTCCACTACATCTACTTCACATCTTTACAGCTTCATATATCCATCAAACAGAACGCCCCTCACTCAACCATCTCCCCTCCTCCTTCCTCTCTGCCCTTTCGTGTTTCCTTTCCTTTACAGTAAACTCAGCATCTCCGCCCTCATTCACCATAGAGGGTTTATGTGAAGGAGCAGAGGCTTTGCTAAGTGGAGACAGATTCTCCCCCCCCACAACCTTTTTTTTTTTGTTCCGACAGAGAAAACAAACACACACAGTCGTGCCATAGACAGCCTTCAGTCGGGGCTGCAGAGCAGGATCACTGGCACACAGGAAAGAGAAAATGAAGGGAAAAAATGACCTCTGGAATCGATTTGGCACGGGTTGAAGCCAGGGCTAAAACAGCGCAGAATGAGGCTCCGCCGAGGCTTCTTGTTGATTCATAAATCTATTCATCTTTGGAAAAATAAAATTAAGGCACCGAAATGAATAGCTGAATACAAAATCGCATGTTTAGCCTATTCGGTCCCAACCTGGTGTTGCAAGAAAACAAAGACGAGCCAAAGCTGAGATACACCTGGAGTGGGGGGGGGGGGGGGGGGTGATGATCTGTGTGCCGTGTCTGGCAGTGGACACGCATGGTGGGACGTGTACAGTATACATGCGTGTTTGGTGCCCAGCCCAGGGGCATAGCATCACTGCCTGCCCGGCTCCCTGCTGCGCCCGTTCCCCGTCCTCTGGGGTGAGACATCACCCGGCGGGGGTCAGCAGCAGTCTGATTCAGGAAGCACAGCAGGGGGTGGGTTTTTTTGGGAGGGGGTGGATTTACCCACAAGTCCCTGAGCCTGGCATATCCAGACATAGGGCGGCCTGAATCAGCAGTGGGGGGCAGATCATACCGCCCCGCTGGGTGCTGCCTCAAATATAAGCTACTGCTTGGCCACTCCAACTGACAAAAAACACATTATAGAAGAGAGGAAGGGGGGGGGGGGATGATCATGTCTTTGAAATAGATCAGCTGTTACCATGACATTCTATATATGACAATCACCAGCCATAGGTTACTTGGTTTCTCTGGGTAACAGTCATTCACATCTCCTGTGACACAATATCTAAAGATGTAGCCCACCGATCAAGGCTCACTAAAACTCAAACTAGGCGTAAGGAAATACATTTTTGGTTTACTGAAATTAAAAAATAAAAACAAACAATATTGTGTACTTACAAAACTAATTAAAATAAAATAAAAATACACAGGAAGGGTCTTTATTTGTAGTCTTTGTCAATTTGGTTAAATTAGTCAACACAACAAGCACGAGGATGGCTTTGGTGCATTATGTTTCCTGAGACTGGGCTCTCTAAATGGTTTAATCGCCTTCACAAAGTGTTGTGCTTGTATTGTAATACCGAATCTGAACTTAATTAATCTTGCCTCTGACAAATACCACCATATTTTATTAATAAAACTAATACTGAAATGAAACTAACTAAAACTACAGTTAGGTGAACAAGCAAACTCACTCTGGAATCTAACTGAAACTCACCTAAACTGAACTAAAAACAAACATTAAAAGTGAAAATATTCGAAAAATACAAAACTATAATAACTGTCACCAATTGTCAGTAGCTTACTAGTAAATTCTCTTTGACTGAAACAAAGGATTTTGAAATATACCCTTGTTTTTGTGTGTGTGTTTTTTTTTACCATTTTCGCCTGTGAGATGCAATGATTTCAATGATTCAAGTCTGCTGGGATCTGAAGTGAGGAGATTTGGTTAGAGAGGGCTTAACAGAATAGCCCAAGGTCAAGCCCAAACTAATCAGGCTCCTCATTTCCCTGGATGGAGTAATGAAGTAAAACGCTGACCTCCGGCTGACCCTGGGAATCTGCAGCAGGGAAAACTGGCCTGGAGACCAATTAGCCAAAAGTAAACGGAAATATTAAAACAGAGCACTCATTTATTAATAAATATGATCAGAGTCACCCAAAAAAAAAGCAGCTTCAAAGTGCTTAAATGTGCCTTTATGTGAAAAGAGCGGTTTGGTGTTTTACACCAACGTCATGCAACCTTAAATATTGCAAGATAACAAGTTCCTTTTCGTCCGTATCCTACAGATAATTTGCACCGAGAGTTGATTACAACCTGGTTAGCTCTCCTAATTATCTCATGCACTTGAGCTTTTAATGATTTCCATGATTCAATTATCCCTAACTGAATTCCTGTCTTCAATCAATTAAACCCATAGCTGCACACTCATCCATCTTCCAATCAGGACATCGGGAATCCCTCCATCCATTTTCATTTGAGAAGAGAGTGGGTCAAACAAATTAACAGAGATCGCATCCATCCATGTCTCCATCTTTCTTTTTTTGCACATCCAACATTTTCTGTTACTTTTACTTTGTGACTCTTTGGGATAAAGACACACACACACAGACACACACAGACACACACACACACAGTTTGGCACCATCTGCTGGAACCTTGAGAAATATTTATCTTGAGAGGACATTTGTAATAAAGTAAACAACAAGGATTAGGTGGGGAAAAAAATCTGAAGCCTGAAGCAAAAATCACAAATTGTACCTGTGAGATCAAACAGACACAGGTATATTTCAGGATTCCTTAATAGCAGAGTGGTTATTTTTGACATTCTGATGAATGCAGCCAGTTCACAGCCAAATTAAAGGAAGGAGAAGAAGCAGCAGCACAGAAATGGTTGCCAAGGTGCCCAGATTTTAACCCTCATTGGTTGAGAGAGACGACGAGGGCAGGGCAGCCTTTTCACATTCTGTTCTTTCCATCCCCATTTTATCTCCCTTGTCTCATCCCCGCAACCACCAGTATGGTTTCCTTGAAAGGGCTGAGCATTCTTTTAAATGTAAATACCAAATTGTGCTCTTTCTGTGCAGATGCACAGGATGGAGTTGAAGATTAGGTTTGATGTTTTATCACCACAGTGGCTTTCTGGTGAGAAAAATCATTTAACAGCAGCACCAACGGCAGAGCAGTGCATTAGGAGTATTTTGGTCACATGTAACATTGGGGAAAATCAAACACAAAGACAGGCCTTCTACACTGCAGCTGCCTTATCCAAGCATCCCTATGATGGACTGTGCAGCAGGAGCATGGCTCCAAACTTCAATCTCATCACTCTCATTTGTGTTCATCATGTTACTGAGTAGCTTCAGATGTCTTCTTTCAGAGGGAAGCCTCGGCTATATCTTTCCTCAGAGCCCTTGCATTTTTTGGATGGCGGTGAGTGTTCATTCCCTGGCACAGTTTTCAATAGAGCTCCCCCTGGAGTAGCCGGGGAATGGCTATCACAACAATTACACTGACAGCTCTTTTCTAAAGTGCACTTGATTTATTTGATTTAGCAAAGATTAATGGCCCTCCCTCCAAGCAGGCCTGCCTGAGACATCCAGCAGTGCTCCTACAGAAGCACAGGCGTATGCTAACGTAGATAATGGAATTGCATCAGATGTATGCACAAATCCAAACATATATGGACATAGACTCATACATCAACCTTGACTATAAAGACTTAGCCTGTTATTTTGTTTGTTTATTTTTACCCCTGAACTGACAGATATATTCCTCCCAGTCATTAGGATGATTACAGTGGACTTGTTTATTAAAAAATAAGACACACACTTCCAAGGTCCAAGGATGCCAATATTCTTATTTAATAATCTAATCAAAGTTCTTGTTTAATTTAATTATTTTTGTGCATAATGTATGACAAAATAAAAAAAAAAAAGAAATCTTATTTTCGATTATTTATAGATGAAAACGAACAATTCATGTAACAGTGAAAATTAAAATGAAAACTCAACTCACACATTTTTGTTTACCTCAAAGAATAACAGTCACAATTGCAATGAAATTAAATGTGAATGGGTGTGTGCGGGCTAAACTTAAAAATTAATTTACAAACTTGACTTTTTTCAGTTTCCTTAGACACATTTTGCAAAATCTGCCAAAGTCCTGCATCAACCCAAGTCAAGTTTGTAGGATACACGCCACATCCAAAATGCACCAATCAGAGGACGCCATTCTGTCGTTCAAGTTTCTGGCCACAGTTGCCATGTCTGTCTAGTATGTATAAGCTCATTTTTGGCTCGTTTCTCCAGAGTTGCTTAAATAAAAGTGAAAAAGTCCAGCGTACTGTCTCTCTTACTGCTGATATATTTAGATCGGAACTTTTGCCCACATTTATTTTTCGAGACAGCTAAAAGCATCCCAAGTGCAAATACACAAATGCGCTGCAAACACAACACAAGCAAACAGCCCCTATTTTGTTGTACTCTGATTGGCCAATTTGCTCATTACCTGCGTACAGTATAAGGTACCTTTGCCTGTTCAGATTATGGAGGCCATGTGGACCAAAACATTGTGAATAAATATATTATTATATTATTTATATAAATATAAAGAATTACTTAAAAATAAACACATGGCAGAGTTGCATGAAAATAAATGTAGATTTCTGAATGTCTGATTTCTGTTTGTGCTTGTATTTTACCTTCCCATGTTACCTTGTTTGCTTGAATTATTTTACCTCTACACTAATTCATTAAGTGACTACATCAAAGTCAGTTCAATATTGTTCTGCATATTTATTTTGTGTTTCAATGAGTTATATGGGTAAATCTTTTATACACACACACACACACACACACACACACACACACACACACACACACACACACACACACACACACACACAC
>JBBPCS010000283.1:8073871-8090966 GCA_037974645.1 Hollardia meadi
TAGCCCATCTGCTTCAAGGTTCGACGTGTTGTGCGTTCAGAGATGGTCTTCTGCATACCTTGGTTGTAACGAGTGGTACAACGCTGTACATAATTTACAAGATTGAATCATTAATGTCTGCCACTGACCTAGAGAAAGATATTAACACCTTCATTCTGTAGCATCTTAAATTTCTTTGTAATCTGCATTTAATTAAAAAAAAAATGTTTGTAGTTGTTTCAAAATACAGCTGCTAGGCTTTTAATAAGAACCAAGAAACGAACAAATAAGCCCAATTGTATTATGCCTTCATTGGCTTTCAGTTACTTTTAGAATAAAGTTGAAGATTCTGTTCATCTCTTATGACTCATTGAACAGAGTGGCTCCTAGTTATATTTACAACATTGTATTGAAAATGCAAAAAATGTCAGGATAGGAACTTGATTGCTTCACTGAATTTTATTGCTCCAACACTTTTAGAAGAAATAGCTCCTTCCTCAACCCGAAAAATGTCACTTTTTTCCAAGCACTGAGCTCTTTGGCTGTTGGATGAAGAAAGCTTTGCGTGATTGAAGCACTAGTAAGTTTATATTTCTGACATATTAAGCCCATTTGTAAAAGTGTGTACAATTAGGCCAACAGAAGAAGCTCCACCCACAGTTCTTCAACTTCCTCGTGCAAATCACTTTTCACAATCTTTCGCAATGTTTCATTTGTTTTTCTTTTCAAAAACACCTAAACACTTTTTTAAAACTTTTAGACTTTTAACAGATTTGAATTATTTCCTCTTTCAGGGATTTTTTTATTTTTACTCAATCTATTTTCTATTTATTGATTTTTTGTTATTGTCTTTTTGTTCTTTGTCAATGCACTTTTTAATTAGATTAAGAAAAGTGCTATGCAAACTTATTATTATTACTATTATTATTATGCCTAGGGGTGTTGCGATATACTGATATGGATGATAATCCAAATTAAATATTGATATGTTGTTTATAATACATATATATGATAATAATCAAGGGCTTTTCTTTTGTTTGTAAGTTCATCGGCTTGCCTTTTCACTATTCATTGAGTGTAATTGTTCTTTTTGTACAATTTTGTACAAGTATTGTTACAGACTCTCTCCACCTCTCTCCACTTGCACGTTGGTGTAATTTATTTGGCAAAAAATAGACAAAACACACAATACACAAAGTTAAAGATGAATCTGACAGAGAATTTTTTTTCAAATTTTCTACAGTAATTGCAATAATATTATTGTGTATTTTTTTGCCATGATAATCGTGTAGTGAAAATCTGATATCGTGACAGCCCGAATGCTGTCCAATCAAACAACACGAAAAGATCATCATCATTAAACAGGATTAAAACATTAATTGAACTGTTGAATATGAATTAACATTTGAATTCGACATTTCTGACAGTTCCCTTTAAACTGATCATGTGCTTTGCAAAAGGTAGTATATTGTGGCTATTGTACTGGCTTGATATGTTACTTCATGTTATTTTGTCCATCCCCTGTATATTAGTAAAGTGCTGGCTTAATGGAGGTCAAAATTGTCAAAAGGTCACACAATCATAACTCCTGAAAAAAAACAATGATCTGTTGATTAATCGACAATCCATTTATCATTGGAGTCATTTATCATGCAGAAATGCCAAAAAATTGATGTTTTTCTATGTTTTCTATCGTCGTTAAACTAATATTTTTGGGAAAACAAGCAATTTTCAGACATCAAGCTGGGAGGCGTGAGAGGTTGTTTTTTTTTGTTGTTATTTTACATTTTCTTAGCATTTTATAGACCAAATGATTCATAGATTTAAAAAAAAAATTATTAACAGATTTATAGCAAAATAAATATGAATAAAATAAAAATAACAGTTAGTTGCAGCCCTAGTTTGCAATGATACTTTAAGCAGCATATGGGATACAGTATATGGGAAATACCCATTTTATATATTATACAAGCATGTGTCATTGACACTGGAGCCTACTGCTTTACTCTGAATAAAGCAGCATGCCTGTTTAAATAAAGCAGCAGCAGTGGAGTTCTGAGTGTGTAACTTCTCTTTGTCTTCAGTTCTCTGGTGTTGGTAATTCTAGAAAATTTAAGTGTGTTTTGCCTGAATTAGAAGCAACTGTGTAGCTGGCTCCTTCGGTGGATACCTAGCACTGACATTTCTGGCTCCAGATTGCAGAAAAGAATTTCATTACATCTTTGACAAATCTCAGGACTAATATTCATAGAGGTTACATTAATCACTCCCCTTTTTTTCATAACATTAGCAAACACAAGGAGAGAGAAAAACTGAGCAGCTGCACTGATTTAATGATTTAATCGCATTTAATGTTATTCACTTATTTGTTTAAGATTCACATCATTCTTTTAATGTGGAATTCAAGTCAGAAACAAAAAATAGCCAATAAAATACATTTTGAAAGTCCAGTTGCTCTTCCAAGAAAAATTTGTTTGGTATTTAGAGCTTTATGACAGTTCAGCAAGAGAAACAAGTGACCATAAGAAATTCCATTTCTGTAAGCCTGATCCTTTCATTAACACTTTTCTTTTGGGGTTACAAATAGTTTGTATTTTTGATTCCTGTGTGAAGAGGGTGGGCAAGAGTGTCAGTATAAATAGCTCACCATAGATCACACTTGCACTACAATATTTGTCATAACGACATTTATGGCCATGACTCATTTGCAAAAGATGGGTATTGTGCCAACTAGCCCCCAAATATATTTTGTACTAATCTCATTAAAAACAGTCCATGAAGCTATGTAGTGTTCCTGCTCAAGAAGACAATCCCAGTATTTGTAACATTTCATTAACATTTCAGATCTCACAGCACTGTTAAACACAATTGAAATGTTTCATTTTGCCGTCCCCTGTCCAAAATATGGATGTCTTGAAGCTGTAGGCGAGAGGTGACGACTGTCAGCACTCTCAGCTCTCTCCTGATTTGGATTAATTCATGCAGAAACTGACGTTTCTTTGGAGGGATGACTCCTATCTTGACGGTTTTAAATTTCAACAAGAGCAAGACTGCTTCTTTTTGTGCAAACCACAGATTCAAGGTCACATATTCTCACTTTGTCCTGGCACTGAGTGGCCCTAATCAGCCGTGAGGCATCCATCCTTCTCTAAAAGTGCAGTCCCACTGATTGCTATGATGATGAGAAGGCTTTGAGAAGCAGGTCAGCAGCCAGGCCTGGGGATATGGCTCCCTTGGTAACTCTCTCCTCGAGGTGCGGTAGAGTGTCTCTGACACTGGGGTGATTCTGGAAATGGAAGAGGACGTTCTCCTGGATCAAGCTCCACATCCAAACCTTCTGCTGGGCCCTCCGCCGGCCCTGCAATTCACCGCTGGCCAACATGGCATCCCTGTATGACTCCATCTCGGCCCAGACCTCTGGGATGCCCTCATTGGTGTGTGAGGAGGCGCGCACCACCTGAGGAGGGAGTTGGGGGTGGGGGGTTGCAGGATGCATTTGTGAATTTAAAGCGTCTCTTTTTTCAACAACCAGGTGGTAGTCTGGACCATTCAACTATTCTGCCTTCCAAACTTTATTCAGTATGATCTACATGGATTTGTCTCATATTTAAGATCCTGTAGGAAATATCATCCTTCTTTAAGCCACTGTGTCAAACTCATGGACACTCCTCCAGGAAAACAAAGGCAGCTGCTAGAGGCGACTGTATTGTCCCATTCAGATGCAGGAAAACTGTGAGAGCAGCATATCTCTGAAACACTCAATTTATGATATCCACTGTATACAGCATTTTCTTTAAAGGTTAAATACTCTATATCTTATGAACATTAATATAGCAGAGTACAACTATTTGCTATGTAAAGATATAGTGGAGTAATGGTGTCGTGCGTGTTAGAGCGTGAGTCCCTCGCTGTCCTCCTCACGTCTGTTTTCAACATGGTGGCCTGGTAAGAAACTTTCTCATATTACTGTATTGCTGTTTTTTCTACAATGCTCAACAAAACGGCGTGGCTTCTTATGACAAAGACGTAATTTAAAGGTTAATAAAGCTTTGTTTTTAATAATAAAAGATAATTTTGGATGTAATATATAAATATAGTCTGGGGAGTTTCTTTTTTTCCTGTTCTACGGGGTTGTTTTTTTTCTAAATTTAAATGTTTTTTGTTTTGCACTTCGATCCTGCAAGAAGCCGTCATGTTATTACAAACAGTGTATTTGTCTCCCCATAACACCTTGTTGACACATGCAACCAGGGGAAAAATGCCACTTAGTGTGTTTAGTGCACATCACTCGTCAGAGTTTGCTACAGAATCAGAAGCACTCAATGAAATTCATGTTCAAATTCAAAACAGACATAAGTCAAAGTTCTTCACATTTATAAATACCAAAAAAGTCAGGGCATTATTTCATATATAGTATTTGTTTGAGACCCATGAAACAGCTGATATAAAAGTTAACCTTCTGTTTTTATCACCTCATCACACACTTGAGAATAAAAATGAGAAAAGGGAGTTTGGTCGGAGGAAACACAAGAGAAGACTTCAGTGTTGATGTCAGATAAACTCCACTATCTCCAGACTGCTGAAGTGTAATGAAATTATGTGTATCATTTGGAGATAATTTGACATCAACTGGCAATTGGCAAAGTTGAAAGTGACAAGCCTGATAAATATTGGAGGCCTGTGATGAACAGCCCATTATGAATCCTCTAATTACATCATTATGTTAATCATTTTACAAGGATTTGATTTGAGTCTGATGCAAATACAGGAAATCAAACTTTGTGAGACTAAACATACTGCACATTTACTAATTGCCTTAGGGATAGTTAAGGATTCAAATTAAAATTAGAGTTTTTCAGTGGAATTACTTTCTCCTGATGGATTTACTTTTTATGAAAGCTGTTTGTGAGGTAAGTAAGAAAATGTGTTTTGTGAAGCTTGGGTGAGCTGACTATAGGGCTGCTCAAGCAATTTAGTATTTCTTTTCTTTTTTTTAACATTGAAGGGCTCCCTAAGCACCGGAGTCTACGCTTAGCCAACCAACTAACTCATAATCCAACACAATAGTGTTTTTTAAAGATCCTCCCTGTCTTCTCAATGCCTTTCAAACGTCTTTTTACAACTTCAAATCCAAAAAAGTTGGGACATTATGTAAAATGTAAATGACAACAGAATGCAACGATTTGCAAACACTTTTTAACCTAAATGTAATTGAATACAGTATAAAGACAAGATATTTAATGTTCAACCTGATAAACTTTATTGTGTTTTATAAATACACGCTCATTCTGAATTTAATGCCTGCAACACGTGTCAATGGTATGGGGGTATGGCTGGTAACAATCTGGATGGTCCTTTTCCTCTTTAGCCCCGAAGGAAACGACGTCCATGATTTCCAAAAACTATTTGAAATGTGGACTCGTCAGACCAAAGAATCCACGTCAGACAAACCATCCTTGCCCCTTACGTGCAGAGATTCTCTGAATCTTTTGATGATATTATGGGCTGTAGATGGTGAAATCCCCAAATTCCTTCTAAATGCATGTTGAGAAACATTCATTAACTGTTGGACTATTTGCCCACGCAGTTTTTCACAAAGTGGTGAACCTCTCTCCATCCTTGCTTGTGAAGGACTGAGCCTTTTGAGGATGACACTTTCATACTCAATCATGATACGATCACCTGTTACCAATGAACCTCTTTATCTGTGGAATGTTCCAATCAGGTGTTTTTGAGCATTCCACAACTTTCCCAGTCTTTTGTTGCCCCTGTCCCAACTTGTTTGAAATGTGTTGCTGGCATAAAATTCAGAATAAGCATATATTTACTCAAATCAATGAAGTTGATGAGAAACGACATTAAATATATTGTCTTTGTACTATTTTCATTTGAATTGAATGTCAAAAAGGATTAGGAAATGATCACATTCTGTTAATGTTTTGCAGAATGTCCCATCTTTTTGGGAATTGGGGTTGTAATTCACACCGGGTTTCCAAACTCAAAGTGAGATTAGAAGTGAGCAAGTAAGTAAAACCCAACCAGAGTTAGAAAGTGTTCAAAGTTTAAAAATAAGAATAAATCAGGGGGAGGAAGCATCAATAAATAAAATGCTGAGAGAATAAAAAGGTCTTGAGATTTCCAGAGTAATTTCCTCTGGTGTCACAGATGATATTCAACTGTTTTCAGAGATTAGGAAAGGGAGTTTAATATATAATAGTGGTGGATGCCCCTTCAAGAACAATACATTAACAGAGATCCCTACTCATACTTATGGTTAACTTGTCGATAGGTTATTAGCAACTGACACTTTCAGTTTGATTAGGATTAATTGTGGAAGAGCTAAATCAGTCGATTGATAGAAAATTAATTGGTAACTATTTTAATAATCAATTTATCTTTTCAGTCTTTCCAAAGCAAAATGTCCAAATAGCCTCAAATCAATGTTCTTTGGATTTTGGATAGTCAATGCCACTCTGGGCTCTTGGAGCTTTGAAGGATGTTTTTTAAACAACAATTCATTGAGAAAACAATAGTTAGTTACAGTCCTTATTGTAAGTAAAAGTAGTTTAGGCCTTACCAAGAAAAAGAAAGAAAACTCAAAGTAGCATTTATGTCATTCATGTTTTATATTTTCATGCTGAGTGAGGCAGAAAATAAAAAGGCACACTGATGAAGATGAGAGTCAAAAAGAGACTAAATCATTGATTATGGTCAAACAGACGCATTAGAGGGCAAGACAGCAAAAATAAGGATACATACAGAGGGGAGACTATGAAGAGCTTTTATGTTGAGTATGCAGGCTTCTAATCAGTGAAACGCATGACACAGCAGCACAGTATTCAGAGCTGCAGGAGTGGGGGTGCAGGGGGTGAGGAGGGGTGAGAGGTATGGGGGTCTTTCCTGGCAGCTCACCCAGTGGGCAGATGCTGCATTGGGCTGGGAACACAAAGGGACAAGGCCATGAACGACGCAGGTGGGTGAGCTGGTACATGTAGGGAGGAGTGAATCACTGCAGTACTGAAAATATGATGCTATGACATCATCATCATCATCACCACCATCATCATCATCATCCTAACTCCTCCTGGGTCACCTGACCTCTCAGAGGGATGGCTTGTTGGGTCCACAGAGCAGCATTACTTCTGCTGTGACTGCCCAGGGAGTCAAATTTGAACACTTGTCAGTGATCCTTATCTACTTTTTTAAATGCCAAACTATTCTGTTGTTCTTTTTTACACTGCCTATACACACAGACACACACACACATGCACACACACACCTTAGGGTTCCAGGACTTGGACTGTCTCCTGAGCAGCTTGAGTGCACTGGTGTATTCAGTCTGGATCCTCCTGGCTGGCACCACCAGGTCTCCATCCGACTTGGTCACCACCACCAAGTCGGCCCTCTCAATGATGCCCCTCTTGATACCCTGGACAGAGATTAGGGGATTAAAGGGGGCTGTGCTGTTGGGAATATACTTACTGAATAATATACGTTTACTAATTCAATTTTTCTGTTGCAATGTGTTTCATTCAAGACATAATTACAATAATTAAAACAAATGCCACTTGAGCTGCTTAATGTCCCACAATATTCTCCATATTAATCCTAATGGCTTAGGCTAATTAAGCCATTAATTTACCTAATTAATTGATTGATTAGCATGTAGCTGCAATATTTATCTTTACATAAAATGTCGACATAATCAGTTTCCCTTTAATAATGTGCATTCGTAAATGTATTTATGCAGGACGGTGATTCCAAATGTAGATGATATAATTCATTTTACTGTTATTTTACTACTACTAAACTTTTAACTAAAACGTGTATGTCCAAAAGTAAATCAACTTATCTTAAGTGTGTATAACACATTGCTTCCAGGTTGGTGAATCCACAAACACAGGACATAATTACTGGACACACTAAAGAGCAGTAAAGTGTAATATTGAGTAAACAGTTTAAATACAACTATCAGAACCAAATTTTATGACCTGCCAGATTAAGACTGGAGCATATTCAGAGCAACACATCCAATAATCTCTTTCTCCCAGCTCCTAACTGTTCAAATAACACCAGACACTGATTTGGCTTGTAGCTGCCAACGTTTTTCACTCACCTGAAGTTCATCGCCCCCTGCTGGTGGAATCAGCAACACAAACATGTCAACCATGTCTGCTACTGCGAACTCCGACTGGCCCACACCTGAGACCAAACAGACAGATTTAACTGTTACCGCTGAGCAGCAATATGCCAGAACAGGACGCTGACTCTCAGCAAGGTAAACTGAAAATCCTCAATCTAATACTACATCCACAATAAAGAGCCACCAAATTTAATGTTGTAAACATGCAGTTTGTTCATTTGAAATAAAAGTGATTCACTGTCTTGGTCAGGACTTGTTTATAAGTTCTTCTGAATAATCATGAGCCTCCACAAACTACAGATTCATCACACTGAATAAACTCTAGCCTCGGAGATGCAAAGGTGTCTGATGAGTGGGGCGGAGTATCAAACCTCAACACTTGACTGAATGGTGTCACTAGAAGCCAAAAAGTACTAAAAGTTACAAAGAATACTTGCTGAGACTTTTACTCTTAATTTCTTATTCTTTGATCAAATATTTCCTGACTGACAAAACACAATTTTGCTTATTTTTTTATACTACATTTAATTTGGCAAAGTTCTTGTAAAGCAGTGTTGGAACACTGATGAATTTGTGAGATTTGGCTTATTTTCTTAAGGGATTGTGTCATTCTGACGCTGGTGTTGAAAAATTTTGTATCAAAACACAGACCTACTGATGGGCATCCAGAAAATGTGTCACTGTACTAACTTGCCAGTTTTACAGTTGTTTTTTTTAAAGCAACAATTAACTGAAATGAAAGGTTTAATATGATGGAGGGATAAGGAACAAGAAAATATCCCAAAAATGACACTTTCTATTTTTGTATTCAAAAAGGTTCATATTACGACGGAGACAAACAGCTAACAGGATGAAACCAAGATTATAACTTCGAAGAAATCTGTTTTATGGATTTTAAAAAAATGCACTATTATAGCTGGAGTGCAAATTGATTGTGAAACCACAATGTCGTACCTACGGTCTCTACAAGCACAATGTCATATCCGGCGCCCTCACAGAGAACAATGGCCTCATTAGTTGTTCTGGTGACTCCACCAAGTGTTCCTGAGGCCGGAGATGGTCTGATGAAAGCATTCATGTCCCTGGAGAGTTCAGTCATACGGGTCTTATCACCCAACAGAGACCCTGCAGCAGGAGAGACGAGTCAGTTAGTAGCATGAGGTTGACATTAGTGTAACAGTACTGCTATTGATTCTACAAGTATTATTGATGTTTGGGACAGACCGGGTTTCAGATTATCTGCATCAGTGTTTTTTGTGCAATTGCTGATAAAATACATGAATTTAAAAATGCACTACTTTGGCTCTGATGCAGCCACCTCTTACTGTCCCACCTACACTGCCTGACTGGTTACACGTCACAAGTGATAGCCTATCAATACAGACGAGCAAAGACGAATGCATTTGCAGGCTGGAGCAGACTGCTGGGTAGCTTAATCGATTATGATACATCACAATTGTTCTTAATAGTTGATTTATATTTTGAATTCATAATCTGAAGCTGCAAAGTAACTAAAGCTATTGAATTCAATTCAAATTTTGTTTCAGACTCAAAACGTCTGCCTCCTAAATGTCTTGGAGTGGACAGTAGCAGAAAATGGAAATACACAAGTACATCAAAATTCCACTTAAGTAAGCTTTTCAATTTTTCCTACAAAAGCAGATCTGTTCCAAATATCGGTTATTGGTCTCCTTGATTACTAATAATCAGTATCAGTATTGGCCCTGAATAAACATATGGATAGATCTTTAATAGTTGCAGCCTCATAAATAAATCAAAACATACACAAACATTGTAATCGCTGAACCTGAGAAATCTTTGCACATCACATTATATTTCTTCACATAAATCTATAGTGCATTGTAAAACACCCAATGACTCTTCATCAGTATCATAGGATGATGATGATTTGTGTATCAGATGCTACCTCCTGTAGTGCAGGAGGACGGGTCAACAGCCAGCACTGAAACTTTATGCCCACGTGCCGTCAACATCTTCCCCCCCACCTCGATGAAGGATGACTTCCCCGCTCCTGGAGGACCTGACAGACCTGAGAAATCAACAAAGCGACCAAATCAGCAACACCAAGAACTGATTTGTCTGGGGTCATACAACTTTAAAAACAGACTTAAATCCAAAGAGTGTGACTTTCACCCCGACAAGTTTGAAACTAACACTGATGAATAAACCAGTCGCAGCTCTCTTAAAAAAAAAAAAAAAAAAGGAAACGTTACCGGTCATTGGCATGACAAGGTGATCATCAGCATGTCAAAATTATGTGAGGTGCACTGCTGTAACTGAATGCATGTAATTTTGCAAATAGGCAAAGATAATGATTTTAACAACAGTGTCAGATGAACATCTGGTTCTGTGGTCAAAGTCAAAGATAGCAGCCAGTGTAGACAGAAATTTAAGGGAAGAAGTCAACTACAAATGCCAAAGTGTATTTCAGTATTGAATATATTCACAAAGGTTAAAATTCAGTTGCGGGCGTACATTTTATAGAAACCTCAACAGTTTAAATCATTTCACTTTGGGATTTTTATGACCAATTCAAAAACTATGGTGCAATGTTTTGTACACAACTGCAATAAGCAAGAGTTTTAAATTTTCTTCAGAAACAAAGTTGAAATAATTTGACTTCTCGTATACAATAAACCTATAGTATTGGCAAATTATTATATGTTTCTGTGTTGACGAACATGTGGGACATTAACCTCTTCCCACTTGGCTCTGTCCTGTAGAGGGGTCCTGTGTCAAAACCTTTTTAAAGGATCATACACACAAATGCACATACCAAAATCAAGTTGTTTCATCAAATTACCACTAACTAACTGACACACAATAAACCTGTGGCTACATATGTGTTTCCTGTGCTTGATGGGCACTCAGTGGCCACTTTATTAGGTCCACCTGTAAAATCATAATAATGTAATCCAATACAAAAGCTCTACCATACATTCACACAAAGTTAATAATTCAGCTTTGACACTGTCAGAGAGATGTTAACTGAACTTTGTGTGGTGTTGAACTGGACTGCACTAAAAGGTTTTTCTAATGTTTTGCCAACCGCATTCACAAACATCAGATGAGATGAATTATACAAAGACATTCCAATATAAAGCAGTCCAGTACAACACCACTAATAACTACGACCTCAATAATAACAATTGTTGGATTAACCCCTCTCTGGCAGTGTCACCAGCAGCTGGAGATTATAATCTCCCTAACTGTAGAACTTGTGGCAGATCTGATGTATTGGATTGCATTCAATCGTATAAACACACAAAAAAACATGAGCCACTCACTCAGACTACACACCTACTCTGAAGGCCACCGGCTTCCCTCCATTACGACTTTCCTGCTCTCCTCTGTAGGCCAGCACCCTCTGCAGCAGCACCTGAGCCAGCTCTTTTTTCCTCGGATGCTGAGTCTCAACCAAAGTGATGGACTCAGCAAGAGATGCCCGCTGACCTTCGATCAGCCCTGCGTAGAGTTTATTCAACAGTCTCTGCTCAGGTCCACTCAGGTCCTGTATTTGCTGCCCGAGGGCTGTGCTTACAGCCCTCCCGTGCTGGCAGCTGTGACCCGGGATGGTGCTCTGGTAGCAGGTGTGGGAACCAGTAAAGACCCCTTGGTGGCGGCAGCATGTCCTGGTGACTGAGGGGACAGTAAGCGTGGGAAGGGATGATGTGTGGCGGAGGAGGGAGAAGCCAAATCGTCGCATTTTATGGTAAATTTTGGGCATCTAGGAGGAGAAACAAGATGAAAAACAGTGGTCAGAGTCAGTTGTGATTTCTAACGTTATCACTGAAAACTGTCTCCTATTATATCCTGTTCGTATCTCACGCTGAAACATTGCTAGCTGTGACATGGCTACACACCAAAGTTACTAAACTGTTCATCATCTTTCACTGGACGTTGGACCAACGTTACGTCAAACGTCATTAGTCCGTCCTGTGAGTTTAAATACAGTTGTCAAAAATATAGTTAACAAATACTTAATATAAACTGTCCCATAAAGTTTAAAATAAGAATTCACGCTGACCTCGATTAAATGTCTGTTGTTTCATTCATCCACTTCCTGTTTCCGTTGACGTAGGCCGCCGACCCCGACAAACACTTCCGTCGATTCATTTCTACAGTAAAATATCTTTAAACTCTCCAAATAAATATATCTACACAATCTAGTTTTCTAATTCAAAATCTAATCTAAAGTTTAAACGGCCTTTGTCAATAAAAAAAAATGCGTAAAACGTCGAGTCGTTTACGAAAAGTATTACTTAAAAAAAAATTAAAATCTAATAATGACAAGAGACAAGTTTACAGCAGATGGCAGCAGAGGTTAATTTTCACATTCTACATAAAGCACAAAAGTAAGTTCTCTTTCAAAATCATCAAATCTAACATGAAGCAATATGTTGTGACTACCAGATTAAATTAAATCCAGTGCAGTCTTTTATTATAACTACCTATCTCTTTAATGAAAAGGGATTTTGTGTCACTTTTGGCTGTATTGTTTTTTTTTAAATAGTATTTACAATTTCTCATGACATCAGTGAAATATGGATGGATGGATGGATGGATGGATGGATAGATAGATAGATAGATAGATAGATAGATAGATAGATAGACAGACAGACAGACAGACAGACAGACAGACAGACAGACAGATAGATAGATAGATAGATAGATAGATAGATAGATAGATAGATAGATAGATAGATAGATGGTACTTTATTGATCCCAAACTGGGAAATTCTTACATTACAGCAGCAAGTTAACAGACACAAAATGTGGACAGTAAGTACCCAGTAAACACCAAAAGAGAGAAATAAATAGAACAATAAACCCTATATATGAATCTATATACAAGAAACAAAATACTAAATATAAAAATACTAAATATACAACAGTAATATGAAAGAACACACACTATAAAATATTAACATTGTATACATAGGCAAATTGCAATGAGGTAGAGTGGGAGTGGAGACAAGATGTGCAAATTAGCTGGTAGCAGTAGATGTGCAAAATATGACCAGAAACAGAGCAAAAACTGAGGTATTGACTGAACAGGAACTATACAGAACCTACAGCAGGGGACTCAGTGTGTTCTCTGTTGGACAGAGGTGAGGTGTTGTAAAGTGTTATTGCCTGGGGCAGGAAAGATTTCCTGTATCAGTCTGTTGGAGAACTGATAATAAAATATACAGCTTACATTTGGCTTGCTTTAAGAATTGCTTTAAGAATTCCTAATCACAAACACCTGTTTGTCCTCATCATTCCATTGGTAAAAACAAACAAACATTAAATCATCCAAAGTTTGAAAGAGAGGACTGGCAGAGGCCACTATATAAAAGATTGAAATTTTTGAAAAATACATTACTAACAATAAAATAGTGAGACAAACACCTATAATAGCAGGGGGACTTGCCAAAGCTACACAACTAGGTGTTATTGTGAAGAACATTTATTTGATTGGCTCTTGGACTCACTCAAAGTACATAGACTTGCAATGCTGAAAATAACATAACAGCAAAAATAATGAAAATTGCACAAACTCTGGATCCATTAAAAGGCAATTTTATGAAAAAATGTTTGTTAGGACTATTGCAGACAAATATGCATGTTTCCTGAAGAATTAATTGACACATCTTTATTAGTGTGTTTCAAAGCCCTCATTACATTTGGTTTTCCCTCAAGGTTGGATTGTCAGTACATCACAATGCTGTAACACGCACAGTAGAAGAACTCTTACCAATACTTTAAGTCATAAGACATTCAGTCTCTCGTCCACCTGACGTGCTTGTCTGTGGAATTTGGGAGAAACATGAAAACTCTTGGGAGGCAAGAGCACTAACCACTGTGCAACCATACCACCCACATCATGTACAGTCAAATGAAACTCCTGCACGCACAAACAGACATACACACAAGTAAGTCAGTGAGTTCCAAGGGAGCTTCCTGGAAGATTGCTGTAACTGTTCCAATACTGTCCCAATCTGCCCTCATAAAACAAAGGAGAAGACATGATTTCATGCACTTTCCTGCAGTTTACTGGAAAATGCAATTATGCTTAACATTAGTGCAGTTGGGTTTCAGATGCACTTGTAATTGTTGTGCCTCCCTAATTGAAGGTCTATGTTCACACACACACACACACACACACACACACACACACACACACACACACACACACACACACACACCACACACAGAGTGGTTGATGCTTTTGAATGTCTCTGACAATACAATGATGCATATTTTCTTAGCATGGGTGGCCTGTAATTAAGGAGACAGGCACACAAAGACACACAAACACACATGCCATGATGCAGCGTTCATAAAAGAGACAGAGATGCTGCAAGTAATGAAACAAATTTTATTGAATCTTCCAGTAGAGGCTTGATATTCATGGAATAAAACTGCTTTTCTGGGAGTTTTTACAGAGCAAAAAACATAATGGAGAAAAACAAAAACAAAACAAAGAGGCAATGTGTGAAAGTGCAGACAAACAAAACAGAAAACATGTTCAAAAATACAAAAAGAATGTAAAGAGTAATACAGTTTAAGAGCAAAGAGGATTGCTCTAAGCATAAAAGAATTGAATGGCAAAATCTGCATTTTATTAAAAAACAAACAAACATTGGGACATCAGTAACTGATACCCTTTACTCAGTCAACAATTAAAATTTTAATGCTCGACATTTTCCCATAACAGTCATTTTACTACAAGTGTCGCTCAGTTGATGTAGTAAGAGAAAAGCACAGTCACTGAAATATTTATGACCTCAATGTGACTCTGTTTGACACATTTGAGTTTGCTGCAGAATATACAGCAAGGGACAAACTGAACTGCGCTTGTGTTTGCCTCTGCTTCATGTGGTGTTCAGCTACCAGTCTTAAATGTGTAACACTACACTAACCAAACTATGCTTTGCAAAACCAGACTGCACAGCACAAATTCTAATAGTGTAATATATCTAAACGCTATTCTTTTTTCTTCTTCTTAAAATTAATTTGAAACACGAGTGTCACACAAGATGAGCAACATTTAAACATTAGTCTTTTTTTCTGAAGAGAATGAAATGCCCTTTTAGTGCCATGCCCCACACTAAACCCACACTCTGAACTCTTAAACTCCCCCTTATTTTGCCCTCCTTATTTTAATGGTCTTATTTTTGGTCGGTGATATGAGATTTCATTTTTTTAATAATGACTTTGTTCTGCTTTAATTTATTAGCCTTTAAAGAGAACATTTTGTTTACATATCTGGAGATGATTTTAAAGTTCAGTTCAGTCATTTTGGTCAACCTCCAAGTCGCTGCTATCTTTTTACACGTCAAATGTACATTACATTCCAACCTCATTACGGTCAGGTAGTAAACAGCAGCCGACTGCGATTATGGTGACCTGGAATGTCCCATAATTATTATAACTATACAAGTATATCTGGACTTTAGATATTAAATGCAAACTAGTAATGAGTCAGAATAATAGAACAATGAAAAAGAGACGTGGGAGCAAGATCAGGGAGGATACTTGTATCATGATGAGTGTGATGGTCTAATTATTACAGTTGGTCACAAAGATCAAGTTTCTTCCAGTTGCATCACGCTCACTTTGCTTACTTCTCTCCCAAACTGTAAATGTGCCCAATTCAGACATCCTTCAAGTAGAGAACAAACCAACCCGCCCAGCCCCCACTGGCCCCAGATCAGCTTGTGTTTCAGTCAAAATCTCTATCCGTTATCGGAAGAGTCCGATTGGCTGAACCACGAGCCAATCTGTGACCCTATTCTTGCTACTTAGACCAAAATGCTGGGGTATGGACAGCCACAGGGCTGACGACAGTGGAGCCTAGGAGACGGAGGATATAGGGTTGTGGGGGGAGCCCATTTGGGTAAGCACCTTATCCAACCACTGCAGGGGACCATGCAGGTGAATCTCAATCCAGCAGGGGGTGCTGGTCACATCCTGGCGGTGGTACTCTGCTCCCCATCCCTAGAACACATGAAAACATCATTTTGAATTATGCCACAAAATTGTTCTTGTTTTTGTTGTACTTTTTCTTAATTTTTTTAAGTCTTTCAAACTTTATTGGGACTGTCTAGAGTTATTGCTCAGTTCTGTTATAATCCATGTTAATATTTTTTGTAAAAGCCTCAATCTAACATTGATGTTTATATCCAAGTCAAAAAAAAGGTTATTAGAACATTTGATGGGTTCATTTTGGTTTTTACACATTTTCAGAGAATAAAACTAGATACAACTGTTTTTAAACTGATTTGACCTGGATTTTATGCCCTCAAGTAGAGCTGCAACGATTTCTTGATTAATTGATTGTAGCGTTGAGGTTTCAGGTTGCACCCAACCGAATACGCTCGTGTACCAACCGCGCACATGCTCACACTCATGAGCAAGCATTCTGGCCATCTGGCAAAACAGACACGACGTAGCCTACAGGAGACAATTATTTTAACAATCGATGAATTGTTTAAGTCAATTTTCAAGCACAATTTCAAACACTTGCTGGTTCCAGCTTCTTAAATGTCAGGATTTGCTGCCATTCATGATAGTAAATAAAGTCTTTCGGTGGTGGTGGGACAAAAGAAACAATTTGAAGTTGTCACTTTGGACCCTTTGGACACTTGCGATGAGCATTTTTTCACAATTTTTTAAAAATCTTGTAGATAAAACAATTAATTGTGAAAATAATTGGCAAATTAATTGATAATGAAAATCAATTGTTAGTTGCAGCCCTTAAGCATCCAAAAGTCTGCGCTTTTCAGAGGAAAGGGATCTGCTTACAACTAGCACAGTTAAGAAGATATATCAATTCTCTTATCAAAGAAAACGAGTTTAGTCTTGAATTACACTTAAAATTCATTCATCCATTACAATTAAAGGTAAAATTAGTGAATTTTATAATATTATAGCCAAAGGAGTCCATTCATCTTTCCCAACCCT
>JBBPCS010000283.1:8105186-8115415 GCA_037974645.1 Hollardia meadi
ACACACACACACACACACACACACACACACACACACACACACACACACACACACACACACACACACACTCTACATCTGTAGCCTGCAGTCAGATGGCAACAATCAGAGCTGTATTGATTTAAGGATGTGTGAAAATCAAACCAGAAAGAGAGCAGTGAATTTCACAGCAGGACGTGGCCTCTGATTCCTGCACATGTTCAGCTTCAACAGCTACTGCCATTAATACAAATGCAGAGTTACAGCTGGTTTATGTATAATGACGGTTATCTTGTGCCATGTGTGTTGGTAATGTCAGACTGTTGGAGATTTATTATACTTTTTGGTTAACAGTAGATTCTCCCCTGTGCCTGTAGGAGGGACAGTGCTGTGATCAAAGAGGAGATTAAGTCATTCCTGGCAAACAGGCGGATCTCCCAGGCTGTGGTCGCTCAGGTAACTGGTGAGTATCAGCTACATCTGCAACCAGGCCCACTAAATCACCCGAGAAAGAGTTGGCATGTCAGCAAGCATCCAGCCGACTGATGATACAGATCTCGCTCCATTCCTCCTCCTCCAGGGATCAGCCAGAGTCGGATCTCCCACTGGCTCCTGCAGCAGGGATCAGACCTCAGCGAGCAGAAGAAACGAGCCTTCTTCCGTTGGTTCCAGCTGGAGAAGACCAACCCTGGTAACACCACCCTCCATCATCAGGCCCACATCCCCTGCATAACCTCCAACTCCTGAACTTGAAATAAATAATACTATAAAATAAAAAGGATAATATCTTCCAAAGAGACAATACATAAGTCAGCACCAGTGGGTAAAAATACAAGCATAACAGTACACTGAGTATCCTTATAATTCTCATCCCTAATATACAGGATACAGAAACAGGATGACAGGCTAATTTGAACTAGATATACTGATTTGTTCATACTATACATTCTACTGTGTTCATCTCAGCTTAACACAATTAATTGTTGTTCAATCACAGGAAAGACCGTTTCTACAAATCGGAAGAAAGAAGAGAAGAAATCAGTCCGTCTAGGTCAAGTTAGCCCTGTGTCCTTTCTTGGAAAAGGAGGCTGCCATGATGCTTAAATTAGACTCTCTTGACTTTAATTTGTTCAATGGCTTGATACTCTAAAATCATGAACAGTATAGTAAGTGGACTTTTGGGTCTGAAAAGAGAAGCCAATACGGAAGTGCCTTAAATGTGTGCATTGTCCAGCAGAGGGTGACTCCACTTGTTTCAAAAAGAAGTCTGATTGTATGTAAGCTTATGAGAAAATAACCCAACTTCTCACTTGATTAATTACCTTAGTAAACAGTTTACTAATGCGTCACTAGGTTCAGGTCTTCTTTAATACAGCTCAATGTTTATTTGTAAATTATGGTCCCATTTACTGTAAAATACATGATAAAGCAGGATATAATTTAAGGCGTGGCTACCTTGTGATTTATAATTATTTGTAGTTCCTACCACAGCATTCCCAGTCAGATCCAATCAGGACAGAAGTGTAGCAATGTATATGCTCCCCAGCTCTACTCTCTCATCCAATGATCACTTCTGTTTCCAGAAAACCAAGATGGGTGACAGCCATAATGCCAAACTCTTGTTTCAAAACGCTTCAGACTGGCAGTTAAAAAAACAAGGGGTGACGTCACAGTGGTTCTGTCTTATTATTTATTATACAGTCTATGTCAAAAATAAATGAACATCAGGGTGTAATGGGTCTTTCTGTCCTTACGACCTGATAATGGGGTGTACATATGTCTAAGGTACATAGTAAATGTAGAATATATCATGATGTATTTTTATTTTTATGTTTGAGACATATTTTTAGGTGGAGAAACGCTAAATAGAAAACTACTACTACTATTACTGTACCTGCATGTGCTGTCCACTGTGGTTGTGTTTCTTGTGCAACTCTTTTAGTGTAATTCATGTGTTGTTTCACTTGTACTGCTTCATGTGGGCTACTACATGCCTCTGTAGGCTACTACATGCATGCTTCTACTAACATTTGCTTAATACTGCTTAATGTTGTCCTGTTGCTTGCTTCATGTAGTTGATGCATTTATAAATTTTTTTTTTAGGGCCACTGCCATCTTGCTTCAATGTTGTCATGTTATTTTTAGCTCATTATCATGAACGTCAACATTTTCTAATGTAACATGTCAATTTTATTAATGTTTTATGGCGAGTTGCTGTTTGCACACTATTTCAATAATTGTGTTTTATCTTTACCTTTTCTTGTTTTGTTGTTTTGTTCTCTTACTTTTAGGGAGTCTATTGTAACATCTGACCAGGGACTACAGATGAAAACCAGCCTTTTGGCTAATTCTGGCATATTTATAGCAATGTTTATTAATATGCACTGTCCCTGTCAAATAAATTAATAATAATAATAACATCCCCCACTGCCACAGAGCAGTCATTCACCAGTTTATTCGAAATTTATGCATGTAACGTTAGCTTCTTGTAATATATATTGTGTGAGGCAGATACTTAACATGATTTCTCCTTGTGTGAGGGACCTACTTTACAAATAGGCTATTATTCGCTTGTTTTAAGGCACAGCTCCCCCAGACCAATATGGCGGAGAGCTCCTTTGAAGAGCAGCGGTATCTCCGTATATGGTTGAGGAGACAGAGAGAAACTGAAAAATGCTGCCAGCGAAACCCTGCCACTAAACCCACTTTCTGAAACAGAGAGGCTCTTGCGTGTGACGTGTTTCGCGCATGCGGGTCACCACAGCCTGAGTCGGACAGCCGGACGGAATCAGACAGCCGGAATCGGATATCCGGAATCGGACGAACAGAGACACAGACCGTGTGGTCACTTTTCATGTCGCGCACCACATCAAGCAGATGAATGAATTTTTTTCCTGCAGTGACAGCAGAGCACACTAAAACACTGCAGCCTAAACAGGCAAATACGAATGATGCTATTTTACAGAATTACATCACAACTAAAGTATGAATAAACCGTGGGATTTCCCAATCCTGCAAGCACTCCCTTCACCGGGAGAAAATCCCGCAGCATACCCTCCTTCTGACCCAGGTGGTGCTGCAGCAATCTGTGACCCGTAGTGGTAGACGCATGAACGTATCATTTAGAACTGGATACGGCAAGAGCGCTCAGCCTTGCTTCCAATTTTGCCCAGTGGTCACTCGCGGTATTGTAGCTAAAAATTCCCCTGTGGCCCAAAAAGCATTTTACCCATAGATTACCATTATAAAAGAGAGGTCTGTAAAACTGTTGACAGGACACATCAAACTGCAAACGGGGTCAATTATGACTCTTTCTATTTTGAATTTTTGATCCATGACGGAAAATATTCGGTTAACGCGACCTCTGCCGCTCCCTGCTAGTATGGAGAGTTATTTCCTCTCACGCAGGAGAAAAACCTACATGCTAGTTGGCTGTCAGCTACAGTTTTTGTGGTGTGTTCAAGTGCAACTTTTTGGCCCTGACACATGCAACTTGAGGCGATGCAAGAGTCTGTGTTTGTCACTGTGATGTCTTTGATGTCGGTTTGGTGTGTTTCAGGCTTAAGGTTATTTGAGTTAATCGTTAATCGGTGAACTGTAAATCGGCTAAACGTTGACATCTCTAGTTTAGACTAGGCCTGCAAGATATTGGAAAAAAACTGACATTGCGATATCTTTATTTCTGCCATATATATTGTGATATGAAAAAATATGAGAAATTTCACCAGATACATGCAGTGCATTATTCATGTACAGATACACACTTACCAATCATAATTTCCACTATTTGGGTACTTATAAGTCTATTCTTTAAAAAAACAAACAAAAAAAAAACAACACCCCCCTCCTACTTCTACCACACTTGCCACCCCTTCAACAAATCAGTTTGGACTTCAACAACTCAGATAGAGAGGTATTTGGGAAAACCTCTCTGGTGGGCAATCTCGCGGTTGCACAGCATATCTTTATAGTTCCTGTACTGCACTTTCTTGCCAATTATTGGCCAACATACAATCCAAATAACCAAATATGGCCTGATATGTATCAGCCTGATATGTATCAGCCCGTCCTGTTTGCTACTCTGGCTAAACTATTACTATTTCAATCGTTTCTAAAAAAGCATTGAGATTCAATAGCCAGCCCTAGAAGCCAGCAATTTACCACAGCCACTCATGTCTTATGAAACAGTTAAAGAGCAAAGCTTGAAATAACCACAGTCAGACATGAGGTGACTAGACATGGCATTGACCTGGGAAGCTTCTTTGACGCACTGGGGTCACTTTTCCTTTACAAACACCAACATATACACATCTTTAACCTAGTAAAAATCACACTCGCATACAAGTGAGTGAAACCTGTCACAAGACTTCTAACATGGCATGGAAAAACACCAGAAAACCCTCGGTCACCAAAATTGTGGTCAGTATTATCCTGACTTTGAAGGGCTGAACTGGGATCAGATTCTCTGTGTCCCAGACACACCAGTCCACACTCGACTGCAGACATAACTAGCAAACACATGGGGTTTCAAGCAGCCATCCCAACCATGCTTGGCACTCAGTGTTGGGTTAGTGTTGTGTTAGGGTGGACACCTCACCCCGACACATGGCAGACTATGTTGTCCTGGCTGTACAGAAACACAGGAGGGTTTTGACGTTGTTCACTACTGTTGTGACTGACTTTGTGGGTACAGGAATGTTGCTAACCTATATTTACACCTTGTAGTTGAGACGATATTTGCCTTTCTGTGATCACTGATGAATAGATAGATGTTTGGCTTGGGTAGATGGAGGCAAATACAATGTTTATGTTACGTTTTGTGAGTATAAATTAGGACATAAAGCTGCATCTGCCAATCAAACCTGCATTGCCATTTAAAGAGGCTTCACCCTGATGTAAAACAAATCCTGTCATTTCAATCCTATAATAAAACAGTTTGTTACATTTTCAAACAGAATTAAAAGCCACATACTCTGAGAATGCAGGACGATAAAACAATTGGAAGTAAATCATGGACAAGGACAAATTCCTGTCCTTTGGGTAATCTGATATGTCATCTTCAATAATGTCAGGAGATCTAGCCTTAGCTGCTGTAGGTCTCTCTCCCAACTCCCTTTCTTTCTCCCTCTCTCTCAAATGCATACCAAGTCAGACAGACACAAATTCATAAACTCATTACAACAACTGAAACTGCACATGGGACACATGTGAAGCACATTGCTGCAATAGATACAGCCTCAGCAAATCTGCATCAGCCAAAGGACAGTAAAATAATGAAAACTTTAAAATGGGAAGATGTAAAAGGATGACATGTGTGAATTGTAACCAGGGTGATTTAATATGCTGTGTGTATACTTCTTCTTCATCATACACTGCTTTAGTGGCATCAACATATAATCAGTTAACAATTTTTCACCATTTTCTGACACATCCTCTGCCTTGATAAGCTAAATATTCTTAATACCATGTATTGAACAGCAGTTCAATCTTTATTCCCTACTAAAAGCAGGACTTTAACAACTATAAAGAACTACTGCTTTTCTGTAACATACAGTAAGCTATTCTACATTGTTGCAAGATTGCTATGTTTCTGTATCGAAACAATGCTGTTTTAAACACACGCCAAAACAATTAGTTTACAATTTCATACAAATGTGGTTAAATGTGCAACTCCAGTCTGACACTGTGGGTAAAAGGAAGAAGAAAAAAGTTTGAAGCTCCCAACTGACACACTGTTGAGTTGATAACCGCTGGGGTCTACTACGCCATGTCCACCATAACACGTGAAAACACAGATAAAGAAACTTTTCATTTAGCACGTTACAAAAGAAAAATAAAAGTTTACTGTACCTTTCACTGCTGCTCTGTCTGTCTGTCTGTCTCTCTCTCTCTCTCTCTCTCTCTGTCTGTCTCCTCCTGTGTGCTGTGCTCTCTCTGCCTGTCTTGGGTTTGCTCGGCCTGGCGTCAGGGAGTCGCGGAGCCGTCTCACCCTCCGCTGAGCGCCAGTATCACGCCGCGGGATGCAGCCCTGACAATAACAAGACCTACTTTTCACACATCGAACGTCTTCATTCACTGTGTGAAAATGGATTATGTAACTGTGAAACAATGCGGTTTTCTCGCCACATTCGAAGAGCTTCTCACCAACCGGAGAGTTTCTTGTCAGATGTCTTAATTGGCTGTTTCAAATCTGCCTTTTGAAGGTGGTGAAATGTTGCCTGTTTTGATGCAGTTTAGAGAGAAAGAAACCAGAAAGGGGGTCTTTTCACTTAAGTGGCTCCCAAAAACATCCCTGCAAAACGAGGGATAGTTGCTTGATTTTACTCTTTTCTGTTTGTATTACTAGTAATTGCACAATGAGAGAATTTGAGGACTTTTAAATGGGAGGAAACCTTTACTAAAACAGTTTCAAACACACTATACTGTAACATCAAGCATAATAAAAGTTATTCTTCTCCAAACTTCAAAAGGCCTAATCTCTTGCAGTAGTTTTAACTGACAGACAACTGTGGTTTATATTCAGTGAACTCCTGAACTGCACCGTGTTAAGCTTGCCTCTAAGTTCCCCTCTTGCTTTGATTGTGATGCGATAAGCACTATTTATGTTGTCAGGAGAGCACAAGCCATTATCTTAACTTCCTACCTCAAGACAATGGTGCACACACAAGTAGTTCAGCTGGGTGTATAGAGGCATAATTTTGCAATGTCAAAAGTCAAACTTCCAACAGTTCTTCAAACTATCTCATTAATATTGCATGATAATGAATGAAAATAGCCTCCAGGAAGGGGAGCAGCAGCAGCAGCTGAGGTGTGTGTCATTTCCCCCAAAAGTGAGCTAAATCAGTCCATACATGTGTATCAGAATTAATGTGACTCATATTTCAGAATAACTTGAAATTCAGTTGGACATTATGTAATATTTTATCTGATCAAAACAGAGATAAAGAGGTGAATTTTCTGTCACCAACGAGGAGATAGTAATCTGAGAGCAAAGGAATGATGCAGAAAGTCATGTAGGTTTTATAGATAAAAATACACCTCTGCAGAAAACACACAGTTAAAATCCATTTCAAACACAGCATAGCCTCTGAAGACATAAAGTAGGCCTGCTCAATAACATTTACTACAGGCATTCAAGTGATTATTACAAGAATATTACAGTTAATTGGTCCATAGGCATACTTAAACTATTTGGAATCAATGTGTCAAATCATATAAACCTTGTTAAAAAATCCACTGATATGATACAAAACACAAGCAAAGTCTTTTCAGTTTTCTGCGAGTTCATTAGTGAAGTTCAGGGTTGCCGCTGTGAGGGGGGACTAGATTATCTTGAAGACAGGCGGAGGGAAACGTTCAGAGCGGAGGAGGCTCCTGGCGTAGGTGACGTCACAGCGCTGGCGACAGAATGTCTGAGTGAGGCGGGAGCGAGCTGCACGTGAATAAATCTGGGAAAACAGTGCGAGGAGGAGGAGGATGGGGGTGGGGAGGGAAGGGGGTGATGGCGATGATGGTGATGATGATGATTATGTGTATGAACAGAAAAAAGGCTCCCCGAACTTTTTCAGTCGAAGGATTCCCTCTAGCACACCCGCATGCACGCGCACACGCACTCAATGGGCAACTGCTCTCGAATTACACCGTGAGACATATACAGGCCTATTGCTTCACAGGAAGAGGCTACTGAGTTTATACATACTCTGTCAGGCTTTATGACATTTTATCTTATTATAACAGTATGATCAACCAGTAACATTCTCATAAAGATAGTTTACTTTGATATTTATACAGTGACTATCTTGGTTTTAACCCTGAACCCCTCTATTTTCTATCAGTGTTGAAAAGTGACAAAGTACATTTACTGAATAGTTACTTGTGTTTTACATGGAGCATTTCATTTTTATGCTATATGCTATATTTTTATGCCTACTTCCACTCCAGTATAGTTCAAACAAAATAAGCCAATTGTACTTTTTGCACCATTATAGTTACGGTATAGGCCTAGTAATTTTGCAGGTTATTTTACATGTATCTAGCCCCTTTCTGCATTTTTATGTCTTAAGCTACCCAAAAATATAAAAGATCAATGGATTTATCTCCATATTCACCAGCTGCAGTGTTAAGTAAAATATGCAATAGTAGGAAGTAAAGGATACGAATACTTCTTCCACCTCTGTTCTCTGTTAGGGATAATTTGCTCAAATAAACTCCAGAACTGCAAAACCACAATAACCAGGGCCATCGCCATGTAGTACGCCAAGACATTTATGTTTTCTTCCAATTTATTTGATGAATTAACCATTCAATTATATTGTTTGTAAATATTATCCAACTCTAAAGGCTGTTTCGAAGCCATCTCCACACTGCCAGGAATAAAATTGTGGTAGGGAAATAATAAATTATTTATTTATTTATTGGCTTTTAAATTAAGTCTTTACAAAAACTGTAATCCACCCTATAAAATATCCAACAAGATTAGTTGGCACATTTAGTTACTTGGCTGAAGAGTGTCGTCCATCCTTTCTTTATGCTGCATAAAGCATTGTACTTTTTGATATAATGCTGCATAAAGCAGCATAATGCCAATATTTGCATTTTTAAAGTGGCTAACATGACACAAATTCTATTTTACCTCACAAATTCGCTAATGCAGTTCAATGGATTGGGAAGCACTAGAGATGAAAATCAATTACCGTTGCTTATATACTTTCTTTATGTACTTATTATGGCTGTATCAGAGGCAAAGAAGCTACCTAAACTATCACAAACAGAGAGACTTTGTCCCTCATGGCAGTAATGGCTATGACAACTGTTGTTGTAGTGGCTGTATCTCTATTTGATTATTCACACAAGACTGAGTATTGCTATTCTGGTAAAACAGTTTAGCGAATGATGTGTTTCATACATATTCTGAACAAACAAAGAGAGGCTGCTGATTTCCCATCCACAGACGGGCCTTGCACTGTTGTGGTAAGAACTGAATGTGGTTGCAATTAGACAGTCCCCATTGTTTAGTTGTCACACAGCATGACACCAACCACTGATGGAGAAGGGAAAAGGCCAACAGACGGATCAGCCCTGTCCCATCTCTCACTAGCTTGAAGTACATGTCACTTAGTGAGCCAATCTTAAGTCACCTGTACTGTAGCTGTAAGCAACCTGTAAATCTAAAGCCACAGGGAGACAAAATGACTCTCAGGCAGTAAGGTAAGTTCATCACAACCACCTGATTTCTAAACTACAAACACATTACAAGAATGTGGAAGACATGAGCCTGCCTTCAAATGAACCAAACTGAGTTGCATCATGGTCTTGCTGACACATGAAGCTCTGCCCACCTCATGCATGGCGAACCAACTGTTCAACTCTTTGGCTCAGCTATTCAGAGGGTTCAAAGCTGCACAATTGTATTCGATCGCATCGATTAAACTGAGAATTGTCAACTAAATTGTGAAGAAAAATAAAAGTAAGATTCAAATCTCAGAGGACCTAAGGTTGCTTTCACACCTGTAGTTTGGTTCATTTGTTCTGGAACAAAGAAGAAAAAATACAACGTTGTCTCTTAAATCTGGATTCTGCTGGCTTTTTTTTTTTACAAACACAAAAGACCTGTAAACATGAAGTATTACGGCTCTTGGAGTTGATAGAGTGCATCTGGCACTGATGATGCAGGACAGTCACCAAAGTTACCTATTAGTTCATATAACTAGATCTTGCTATGTTTGTAAAAGCCAGTATGAACCAGACCCAGGCCAGTACTCAAAGACCACAATGTGTCATTTTTGTATTTGGTACAGAACAAACTAGAACGGCACTCAGTAGAGCGCATACCTCCACCAAAGCCCAACAGCTCAACATCTATGCATTATTCCCTGGATAATGTATGGATCTTGATTTTTTTTTTTAAATCAGGCATATTTAGAAGGCTGGTATCTATGAGTGTGTACAATTAAGCGGGATCCAAATAAAAATCAGGATTTAGCAAATTTAAACGTATTTTCATAGGGGGTTAGGGTTAGGGTATCTCGCAATGTTAAAGAAAGAGATTAAAAAAATTCCTGGATCCGCCCCTTTGTCTGGATCTGCACCAACACTTAATGGGGTTTTCTTTGGCCCATGCACCATCCTTCCACCAAGTTTCATGGAAATCCATTCTGTAGTTTTTGTGTTATCGTGCTGACAGACAGACAGACAGACAGACAGACAGACAGACAGACAGACAGACAGACAGACAGACAGACAGACAGACAGAC
>JBBPCS010000283.1:8115515-8131145 GCA_037974645.1 Hollardia meadi
CACACACACACACACACACACACACACACACACACACACACACACACACACACACACACACACACACACACAGTTCTGTTCTGTTCATCCCCAGCAAAGAGATTCCCTGGGCTCAGTATGGAGGGTGGTCTGCCCTGCTTTATTACAAATGTTTGAGTCTTGGGGAGGGGAAGTGTTACAGCAGCTGTTACAGTCACTTGTTCAATAAGACAGTTAACCCTGCACAGTGCAGCTGTCAGTCAAAGTAAGAAGGTGTTGACACAATGAACTTCAACCAACTGCCGACACCTGTATCTTGGCCAGCTGTCCCTCAGGTGCACTCTCAGAAGCAGTTCTTCACTAAGGAAGTGCCTTTTTACCCTGATACTAGATATTGCTTTTGAAGGTATTACCAGTGTTTGTGTGAATTTCCTCTCATTTTGCAAAGACATGTAAGTCAAGTGGATTTTGAGGCTTTAAATTGCCCTGCGGGTATTCTTCTTTAGCTAGACGTCCAGTGCAGGGCGTTTCCCTTTGATTCATGAATTTTTGCTTGACATGTTATACCTTTGAAGATCCTTCTGCGCTCAACTGCTGAGCAAAGGCTTGCTGGTACCTGCTAGACATGTTGTAAAAACAAGATGAAACAGACTTAGAATTATTATTAAGAATTATTATTATTATAAGAATTATTATGCTAACATCGTAAACTAGTTACAACATCCTTTGGCAACTAGGCTCTTAATTATGGTCACACTAATAAAGCAAATTCAAAATTTGTTAAACTGGAGTAAGATGGTATGCAGCAAAGGATTCAACGGAGCCACAACAGGACAATTTATAAAAGAGTCATTTTTAAAGTTTCAAGCTTTCAGTTTTACTTTATAGTCATAAGTTTAACATTTTGTGAAATAAAATTATTTGCTTTCTTGCCGAGGGTTGCAAAGATCAATACCATTCTCATATCTGCATGGTAAATATACAGCCAGCAGCTGTTCAGTTTAGCTTAGCATAAAGACTGGAAACAGGGAGAGACAGCTAGCCTGTTTCTGTCTAAAGGTAACAAAATCTGTCTGCCAGCACCTCTGAAGCTCACTAATTACACATCATATCACATCTTATCATCTTATTATAATTGTCTTATTATTTTTATTATCTTCTTCAACTTTTGCACCTGTTTAAACATTCAATTTGGCTGCATGTTCTACAGAATAGATCGTAACAGTTTCAAGCAGCACATACAGTGTTTTGCTGGATCTTTTTGCCAAAGGTATTTCCATATTGTGTGGAACAACAAAACATTTCACAGGCAAATAGGCCCTACAATTTCTTAATCAATATTGTGCATAGATTAATAAACTTCATTATACAAGGAGACACATAGACCTTTAACTTGTCTTCTTTTTCTGACCTATTTCAGGACACCAATCAGTACATGAGGACAAATATTTTCCCCTAGATCACACAAGAAAGCTCTCTCCAGCACAATGCCTTGCATCAGATCAAACCTGCACCCTGCTAACCAGATCAGCAGGCAGATGTTCCTTCTGTACTCCCAGGCTGAGGTCATACCTCAGGAGAGAATGGGGTCTGTGCATCTGCAGCTGGCTGGAGCATTGTAAGTGATAGCCATCATGACATCACCTCTTCCTGGTTTGGCCTCCAAAGACAGATCTGCAGGGCAAAAATAGGCTCCTCAAACAAAGCTGATGACTGATTGTGCGCAGCAAAAAGTATTACGCTCGTGGATAAGCCGCAGGGACATCTCAGGTCAAATGTCAAGTAAGTAAGCAGAAGAGCTGTAATGAGATTTTTCATAACTCTATTAAATTGATTTTATGCCACTATTCCTGATATTTATATCAAACACTGAGAGGCACATTATTTAATTGTCTATACTGGGCTGATCAGGTGTTGAAGGTTTTTGGAAAGAGAGAGAATATTTTATATTATGTTAGACATGTAACTAAGCTGTGCAACTCATGATTTCATTCTCCACACTCCGCCTGTGACATGATTTTTTAAAAATTTGTTTTAGCATAGGGAACTATAACTCATGTTTCTTTATACGATTTTGTGTAGTATAATGACAAATGAAACCAATCTTGAACCTTGAATCTAAAATGCAAAACGTAACTCAAGTAACATAATTAAGAAAATGATTTTTCTTCTGTTTGTTACAAGCAAAACCTCCGATTTAAAATATTTGATTGGCTTATTTTACTTTGCTTATATATCTATTTATTTCTTATCTTTTTTTTTTTTATTTCACATAAACACTCTTGGGATAGCAGTGACATTCTGTCCACCATTCGGTCTCTAAAAAAAGATGGATTACCATGACATTCTGTACAGACATTTATGGTTTCCTGAGGATACATTTCAATAAATCTGGTGATCCCTTAACTTTTCACCAAGCTCTCCATTTGTCCAATACTTTGGCTTATTACCAAATACCTTTCACACTAAAGACATTCCCTTCTGCCTTAATTTTACTTTTTGTTTAATGCTATTTAGAAAATGTTACTGCATCCTAATATGCTAAACTAAGCATTGTAGCATTGTCATTGTGAGCTCAAAGCTGGCATAGAGCTGCTTGCATTGCTGAAGACTCTTATATTGACTTTTTAAAAATGTATTGTGGATGTTAAAAAGTTGTTGTTGACTGTGCTTTGGTTTGAGTGTTCTTGTTGTTGAGGATTTTTAGATGAGTGAAACTGTTTTGGAATACACCACTCATAAATACATAACAATAGGACACTATGTTTGTCTAACGCAGTGGGTGGTGAGCTGGCATTTGCTCTACTGCGGTATCATGACACCATATGAAATGAATGTTGCTGCCGCATTGCAAATGTAGCTGCAAATCACTTGCTAAAAATGTAACGTGATTTTAAACCATCTCCTGAGCCAATGCCTACTTGAAACCATAACAACAGCAGGTCACTGAACAGCAAATGAAGTAAAGACATGGTCAACCTGGGAGTTCCCTTCTCACATGGGGACAGAAACTGTACCCAGACACTTGATGATGATGTCACCAATCTATAATTGATCCCGGTGGTTACAGCTGTCAGATCGACCAGGACAGATGTGTGTGTTTAATAGGGACAGGAGGGGGCTGATTTTATGGGGACTTGAATAGGATCAGACATTTGGAGAACAAGCTCACTTAACTGCACAACCTTATTAGATAATCCTCCATCTCAACTCCCATTCAATTCATTCCTGAGTAAACTAATCTAGGCTTTGCTCATATGTGAGCGTGGTGTCGTGTGTTGCTTTCAGCCACATAAGTGTCCCCCCCCCCCCCCCCAAATCAATCTTCAGTTTAAAGACTTGGCCCCTGGCAGGATGGGGTCATTGATCATGACCATTTACAACAGTCCTTCCTCCCAGGACATCAGAGAAACACCCCCACTCTGCCCAGTTAGCTGATCCACCTTCTTTGACATGCTTTTTATGAGTTCTGAGGATCACTTTTTTTCCTTTGTCAGGAGGTGTGCAGGACAACAAATCTCTTTCGCTTCGCAATAAAATAAATTGTGTTTCAGTATCAGGAGAAGCTTGGCAAGTCCACTAAACATCAGGTACACCTATCATCACATTCCCATCATAAACCAAAATAATGCATTATGTTTCAATAGAAGCACAAATTTTATTTCACGTTCACATATATATTTATTTTATCTCATATACCTTAGTAAAAATAGGAAACTGGTTTTCCAGGGCACCATTTATATTTCATACATTAAAAAAATATATGAAAAGGCTGAACTGCCCACTGGCACAGAAGAGGAGTCAATCTTAAAGTAGAGTCTGACGCCATCTAGTGGTAAAAAGTGGTCAGTGAAAGATTTTGCCCACTAGGTTGCAAGCCTTTCCGTCTAAATTATACCAAGTTGTTTTTTGTAGTGACACATCATATTTCCACTGCTGGAAATTAACTACAAATGACAAATAAAAACAAATAAAATAACAAACAATGACAAAAAAACAAATAACCCTAACCCTCCTCAAATATCCATTCAGAAAAGGTCTAAAAACAATTTTAACAACCAAGCATAAAAAGACATAAAAAGACTCCCTTTTTTGGGAGACAAAAAAACAAAACATGAATTTAATATTCATTTGATATATTGTCCAAAATGACACATAGTAATGTGTTTGTGCGTGGGTTTCTACATCGTCATCACATCATGTTTCTGTCCCTGAAATGAGTCACATCTGATTGAAAACCATTATAATGAGAAAAAGAAAGGAAACTCAGGAAGTTTCAACATCTACCTAAATACACAGTTTCTGCAATGGATTTCTGCAAATCACTCAAAATATAATACTCCACGAGCAAGAAAATAAAAATATTCTATGTTATAAATGTTTTATGGGAATGGAAGCATCTATGCTACTATTCTTTCTGCATCAAGAAAACTCAAGTAAGTGAAGCTTTCAGTATTTTATCTTCTATTGGTCATTTTTGTCAGTAATTAATTGTTGATTCCAAAATGTGCTGCTGTAATGCAAAATATGCTGAAATATAATACGAAATTAAAGAATGTTTAGAATTATTGCAATGATGTATACTCAAAATAAATTGCTGTAAAGATTATGGTGAATATGGTGATCAATGTCACATGTTTGAATGGTGACATGTTTGTTTGGCAAATGTTTGATTGGTGAACCACACTGCAAGCACAGACACTATTTGTAAACCTGCCAATGGAAAAAGATGAAAGGCTGACAATAAAGAAAGAGTCATATAAATTATAGATTTGTTTAACTGTGTATTTGATCACTCTGAAGTGTGCTTTTTTTGGTCAAGACTGTGTTTTCTGTTCTACACTATCTGTGCTTTGAGTAATGTCAAAGACCCATTTCAAGTCGAGGTCCAGTAGAGTTTATGAATTAGTGTTGTCGTACTTGAGATTGATCCTGGTATCTGAATCAATCATATTTTTACTTGGTCTTGTCTCAGTCCCAGACAAAGAGGATTTTTTTTCTCAGACCGGTCAAGACCAGAACTGTGGGAATATCACTGTATTGAATAATTGTTTCATACATTCTGTACTTTTGATCATGTTATGAATGCATTTAATTTCTTTCTTGTTTTCTACATTTATATATCTTAATTTGTTTTCTGCGAGTATTTTTATGGCAATATGGATCTTTCAGATGTCTACGGTTTGCATGTTCCACATTTTATTGTAAGTGTTCATGCCGTGTGGGACTTGCACTGGTCTGGTCTTAGTCTTGACTCAGTCTCGCCCTGCCTTGGTCTCAATTCCTCAAAATCTTGGTCTCGTCTCGGTCTGGATCTGTTCTTGCTCATGACTTGGTGCCAGTTTAGTTGGTATTGACTACAACACTGTCATGAGTTATTATAAATTGTGGTGGAAGACAGATTTTTTCCCCAATCTCCTTCATCAGTTGGGTCAGTCATCATTCAGAGAATCAGAAAGTTAACCCCCATCTCCTCCTTTCATTTACTCTTGGCAGAATAAACTGTAACTTTGTTATACTGTGTCTGTCAGACTGTTCATGTAATATCTTTATAATGAGGTTAATGAGGAGGAGAGCAGGAACTCTGGAGGAGAAATAAGTTAAAGTACATAAAAGAATAAATTAAATTAGAATAAATTAGATGATAACCTTAATAAACCCCCTGACTGTGTACAAATTTTAAAAAACATTATCGTTGATCACATTAAGAGGCTTAATTCCATTTGAAACCAAATAGCACACATTTTGATTAGAGTTAGTTGCACAATTCTTTCTTTTCTTTTTACTGTTATAGCATAATATGTGTTCCCCCACCCCCCACACACATTTTAACCTTTACTTCCATGTGTTTCTGAACCGAGACTGATTTTTGTTGAAGCTTGGGTATGTTTTCACATATAGGTTTTAGAGTATTAGAAACCATCACTGTAACATTTCTAACCATTCTGTTTTCTCTGCACATCCTCCGGTTCTCCATAAGATGTCAGTGTTGCATTGCAAACAGTTATGGTCCGTTAAGAAGTTGTGTCAAAGGAACCTTTGAAAGTCTCTTGGCAGCACCTGACTCACAGCTAAACACTGGTACATTTGGATGGAAAATCAGACTCTCACTCAGGCCTCAAGAAACATTCCATGTCAAATTATTTAAAGTTTTCCATCAAAATAGACCAAAATTTTTTTTTTCAAGAACCTCTTTAAACTGGACTGGTTTGCCAGTAATTCATGGGGCTAACACGTAGGCCAGTGTTGATTTCTATGGTGCCAAAATAGACAAAGTAAAGCCTAAAGCAAAACAATATCTCAACCAGTGGTTCCTAACATCTCAGCGATGGAAGCGGCTGCCAGCAGCGGTCGCAGTGCGGTCAGTTTGAGGTGAGGTTTTGGGGTTGTCGGTTCCTCCTCAAGTTTAGCTTAAGTGGAAATTGAGGTTCGGTTTGGCCTGGCCCGTGTGGGTTTAGAAATGGAGCGGGAAATAGGGAAGCTTCTTGAGCCACACAATGTTCCTTCGCAACTGCAATTAACAGGTCATCCAAATATGTTTGTGTCTAAATAGTGTAAATAGAAAACATCTTGTACCATGCACTGTCTGCACTGAACATATAATCTGAGCACTACAGTTATAAAATGATTTCCATCCGTTGAAGTTTTTAGGGGAACACACTTTTCATTTCTTAGTCCCACTCTGAAAATTTGGAGTGTGTCCTCACGGGCAAGGTGGGGTGGCAGCTAGGCAGAGTGAATGGGAAGGTATTACACAGCATGACTACAGTCTGTCTCTGTGTCTATGTCTATGTTCCCCGACTACTGCCCTTGTGAGCTCACCGGCCACTGACAGGGAATTGGCTGCAGCCGGCTCTCACTGAGTGATTCCCCAGCGGGACGGGGACGACCTGCCAAGCAGTGAGCTTGCCAGCAACACTCTCATACATTCCTCAACATATTGGTTGCTGCCAGCTCAGCCAGTCTGGGTGGGTGCCACCCAGTGCTTCCATAGCTGCCCCAAACACCTGAACTAGCACAGGAGTGGAGGAGAAAGAGAGAGAAACAGGGATAGCTTGAAGGCTGCATGATGGGAATGAGAGCTATGTTCAATAGCCAGCAAACATCCACTGCAGCTGTTGTGGACTTTTCCACAACGATTCCACTGTTCCAGCTTCCAGTGCAGCACTAATTAAAACTGTGCCCATCCCTCCGCTTGCCAGAACTTTCCTTGAATACATATATACACCTATAGCCTATGTATTTAGACCAAACATGCTCTCTCTCAGATACACATCCCAGCCCTCCAACCATTACATTACATTTAGCTGACGCTTTTATCCAAAGCAACTTACACATGCACTCACATAACAGTCGGGAGTAATTTGGTGTTCAGTATCTTGCTCAAGGACACCCCGACATGTAGACTGCAGGAGCTGGGATTGACCGCTCTACCACTTGAGCTACAGACGCCCCAACCCTGGCCTATATCCAAAGGTCATCATCTCCAGCATGTTTCAATTAAGTTATTGATGATTTTTCAGTTTTCTCTATGATTTAAAACATTTATAATTTTATGATTTATGATTTATTTTGTCCACTTGGTGGCAGCATAACAAGCTGCAAACACAACACTGACACATTATCACCTTGTGAAGTTGTTGTGGTCAACAGGTTAACTAATTTACACATTCAGCAGACACAGAATTGTGTTTCTGGCTGTCCGAATCATAGTATAATAGTTACTCTCCTTTAAGCTCCGGTTTTGGTCTCCACCATTGACTGTATATAAAGATGGACGACATTAGAGCTCCGCAAAAGTGAAGCCAAAACATCTTGATCGCCCCCTGTGGTGGGCTGCAATACAGGTCATAAACCCCTCCTCCTCAATTATTTCAGGTAGGGCATGGGCCAAACTAAAAACTCAGAGTACACCTTAAATACATTTTTCCCAAAGATGGTTTCTGTCATTTTAGATAGTTCTTATCATGCTGATGTATGTTCAAGTGTTAATTTTCCTGATCAGTTTGGTTTTAATTAGTTATTTAATGCTATAAAAACGGGGCGAAACGTCATGATTGACAGCTGAGCCCTGCTTGCGATTGGGCGGGCGGGTGTATGGGCAGGAACTTGATACCGCGACTCCGCTGACCGGTCGCTACTGCACAGACTCTGGCTCCAAATGACATCACCAGCACAAGATGGCAGCACTCCTATCCCGGAAATTTTGGCTTCACTTTTGTACAATAGGAGGAAGTGGAGACGGGTCATCCATCTTTATTTAGCCTCAATGCTCTCCACCAAGTCTTGAGAGAAAAATCTAGCTCTTTAGCAGCTAAATGCTTCACCATGTTCACTAGCTAGTCACTATTTTTGTTTATCAGTGCTAAAAAAGCTGCCTGCTGTGTGTAGAAATGAGATGGGAGCAGTGAGCGTCAAGCTAAACAGTAAAGCTCTGGACTGTACATTCAAAACAATGAACTGAAAGCTGCCAAAACGAGACTTCTCCCAACGAAGTGCTCAAAATAACATATGTTTACTTTTAAGTGACAAAACCCCCACCACATTTTTAAAAAAACTTCTAACCAACAGTTAACGCTTTTTTAAAGCATGATCATGATTGTTCCCTAACCCTGACCAAACTGAACAAAATAGTAATTTCAACCCAAACCATGATTTTCCCTGAACCTAACCAAGTCTTTTCTTCTCCTTCCTTTCTCCTTGTGCTAATTAAAGTTAAGCGACAGCTTTAGAAATGTGGCACATTGGCCAGTGGTGCATCTTGCTGAGTAGCCATATACCAGATGAGTTAAAAAGTGGCTAAATCTCTAAAAGCTCCCCTACCAAGACTGGCCCCCAAAACAGTCCTGATGTGCCTATAGGTTTTGTGCTTGGACAAAGGGATCACATTATTGCACATATAGTATGATTATTTATATTACTGAATCAACTGATTTTTAAAAAAATCAATCTCAGTTTATCACAATAGGAAAAGGCCCAGAACCCATGGCGACATCTTTAAATTGATTGTTTTATTCAACTGCCCAAAATCCCAAATGTATTGTGTTTACAATGACATAAAACAGAGAAAAGCAGCAAATCCTCACATGCAATAAGTTATTATTTTTGCACACGAACAAACGATCAATCAATCATCAAAATCTGACAAATCACCCAATCACTTGACCACTCATTTCTGTGAATGAGTAGTAACAAGCTCTTTTTTCTATACCTTTGAGGACACCCATGAACAGAACAGAAATATATGGCTTTTCTCAGTTGTTGGGCCCTAATTGCTGCACAAAAGAATAATGAAGTGTGTTGGCTTTCAAGAGAAACCTTTGGTCCTCGCCACTTCCCTTCACCTTCTCCAGAGTGGGCATTCCTATATAGATTAGCTGGAAATCTTTCCTGTTATCGAGGATAATCCCCTGAACAAGGCTGCTCGGCTCTCATATTTAGAATGATTTAGGCACAGTGAATTCCGGTCAGGTCAAATCTCCTCTTTCATGTTATGATGTGGCTGTTCCACTTGTTATATGTAACTTGTTCAGAGAATAGGAGCAGGCCGAAGAAAGAGTTCAAAGTCATCTTGTGGATTTGAAACATGAATTAAGGTCACTGATACACGACTATTCAGCCCATTTGAAAGAAAGTGCATGTGTTTGTAGCTTGAACAAGGGTGTCTGGGAGTTAACTTTTTAAGATGTTTGAGGTCTCATGGATATTTCCACATCAGGTTTTCCTTCAGCCTCACACACACACACTACCCACCACATAGCAGAACATTAATCAGGAGTGCATTAGTATGAATGAGAATTACATGGAAGCGCGGGTGCACATGAGCTTTTTTTTCCTCCCGGGGTCACACAGAAGAGAGTGACTCACATGTATTTACTCCACATAATGTGATTTAAAAGTGACTGAGAGGACAGTGCTGCCTTAAAGATAACAGGAAGCTTTAATTATCCCCGTAGCAAAATTGTGTATAGAGGGTTTGTTAAGCTGTCGTGAAATGATTCTATTTTCATTTCTAAACTGAAACAAATAAACCCAGTTCAATTCTTTTTGTCCCTTTTGGCACAGATTCATGAATACGGGGAATAATTTGGCAGCATACGCTCAGCTTTATTTGGTTCAGCTCATTTTAGTCAAATTCAATAGCGTATAAAAGAAATCTGGGAAGATTGCTGTAGGCAGTGAGCTGTCACACTCTCTCTACTCTACTGCAGATTTTGTGGGCAAAGGCAAGCAAGAGAAAATGGCTCCCTAACAAGATTTATAATTTTACAGCAAGGGATCAAGCTTTGGCTCATTCCCCCTGAGTGGGATTGGTCAGCATCTATAATTTTAATTCATTCATGGAAACACTGCACTGTGTTCTTCCTTATAGTGGCTGTGGTTCAGAGGAGATGTGGGTCCAATAGGGACATAATGCCAGAATTAGCCGTGGAAAAGCTTCCTCTGATGGAGCACGGGGAGAAAAGACTGGCTTATTTCAAGCTAAAGTGAAAAGGACAGTATGGGCAAGACAGGGGTTTTAGTGGTTTTACAGTTCAGTGGTGGTGTTTGAAAGCATGGTCTTTCAGCAACGTGGGTGGCACGGTTGTTCCTAGCATCTCTGCTATTGTATTGTCATTGGCTTTATGCACTTGTCAGCATCATTGCTCACTTTCTCAGGATAAATGTTGATTTTGCTTTATATAGGGAAAGCCGAGGCAGCAGCGCTTTGATTCATGAAATTGCTGTGGACTTGGTGTGAGAGCTTGTGTCACTGCAGATGTCCAAATTCCTCTGACATGTTTATTGTTTTCTTTTATTTTGCGGAGGCCATTCTGCACGGCTCCAGCACCACTGCTCCTGTAGCTGCTCCTCCATGTGAAATCTTGTGTGCCGTGTAAACAGAGAATCAGAAAATAACACAAGAAAAGGGAAAATTTCTCCCTATAGCCCTCTTCAGTGTACCCACCATTTGTTGTCCTTTATTTGTGGCCTAAGTGCTTTGGTGTTAAATCTTATTATTTTTTGGTAAATAAACCAGTTTCTGGTAGGAATTACACACAACTTGGTGTGAGGTCCTTTTCAGAAGGGGGCCTGGATCCTTTTATCTAAAATGTTTTCTATTTCTGCTTTTGTAAGACACTTTTGACTGCTTTGAAAGAGAGAAACAAGGTTTTTCTTGCGTTTCTGGGGTGAGGTTGGGGATTTTTCCTCAGCATTGTGGTGAGATTTATTCGAAGAGGCTGCATTTTTTCCTGATTTTCCTCTTTGTTCTCTGTAAGTAGTTCCAGGTCCCCCTTTACTCACACACACACACACATACACTCATCTGTGTGTGTGTAAACGTGCACAAGGTTCAGTGGTTTTGCACGTGTGTGTGTGTGTGTGTGTGTGTCTGTGGAGCACATGTGTGAATGTGCGTGCGTGAGGCTGAGGCGGGACTTGATGTGACACCTGCTGTTGGGATGAATAGGGTCAGTGGCAGGGCCCTTCAACAGGCAGCAGCTGCTTGTTCTCACTGCAAGCACGACTCTCTCATCGCTCCAAAGCCTCCAGGACTACAACTGAGACACAACACACAGTGCCCCCTACCAGCATCTCCTATCATTACAGTTATTATCTTCAAGTATTGCAATTCCTAATCGTTTGGAAGGAAACGCGAAATTGACCTGAGAAAAACATCAAAAATGAACTTCAATTTCCATTCTTGCGCTCTCTGGACGCAGGAAGAGGTTTCCAGACAGCTGCTGACAGACAAAGATTCTTGGTATTTGGTTGGTCTGACCTGTCTATGCTCTCTTGCTGTGTGGTAGTCTGCCCTGCGTGTGACTTAGTGGGTCTGAAAACATTCCCTGTGGCATAACAGAGGAAGATAAACAATGAGGTATGAAAACATCAGTCTGTGCAGTGTTTCAAATGCCTCTACATTGATGTTACAATTGTCAACTTTTTCGATAGAGATTGAATTTGAAATTCAGAAATGTAGAATAATAATAACCATTTCCAGACATATCCTATAGCTGGCTTACAACTCACAGTAAATAAACAGCATTTTGTTTCACCAACTTTCACAGTTTATTGTGAAAGCAGCAGAGATACAGTATCTTCCCTTATCTATCCACCAGAGGTCAGCCTTTTATAAACAAATAAAAGTCTCACAAAACTGCTCTTTTTTATGAAGAAACCTTACACTTTATGGAGTATTTAATAAATTACTAACGAGTCATAAGAAATATTTGCAATTTTGCGCAGCGTTTTGCTGGACAAAAAGTACATCCCATATGTAATAACAGGCGTGGCGTTTCTGTGACACTGGGGATGCCAGTGCAGGGAAAACCCTCCTGTCATCACAGTCCATTTGGGCTGAAGCACACACGCAAAAGTACAGAGTGTGGTCCTGTTGCAGTGCATTTGTTAAATGAAGGGTTCCTTCAGCAGACATCAAACATGCAACTAATGGTGCCGGGGGTATTCCAGGTTTTTGCCTTGCTGGCTAGAAAAGAAAAATAACAGCCTTGAACAGAAAACGGCAGCAAGTTTGCCAGATGTGCTGAAAATTATTATTACTTAACAAAATACTGTACATTACACACAGAACATTCCAGCATGCTCTGAGAAAACTTCCTCAACACCATTTTGTTAACCTGAACACCTCTGAGTTACCCTCTAATATTGAATGTCTCTTTTCGTTTGAGCCACCGAGGTTGTGAGACTGTGTAGGATTAAGATTGTACAGGCTTGGTCCTTTTGGAGAGTTTGTAGTTGAAGTACATGACAGCCTTGGACTGTGGGGCTCTCCTGGGCCAGCAGGTGCGTCCGTTGCCAAAGTAGTCCTCCAAACACTGACAGGTGTAGGAACCATCTGTGTTGACACATTGAGCATGGCGACTGCAATGGTGAGACCCGGTTAAACATTCATCCTTATCTGTGGAGAGGCGGAGATGTGAAATGATTATACATGACGAATGCCTGTCAGATATTTAATCATTTCTTATCAGAGCATAGCCAAGTCATATTAGATCAGTATGGAGAAAGAAAAGGGTTTCGAGAACAGTCTGTTTCAAACCCGCTCGAGAGATAATTTTGCAATGCTCATCCCATGGATGAAAACAAAAAACATGTCGTGGGTGAGCCCACAGCTGAGTGGGTGAGCTATGAGTGCTCATCAAATAAACATGGTCTCTGGATCCTGCTGCCAAAGCACATCCTCACATGATCCCTCTTGATGCCAATTAACACAGATGAGGAGAACATGTGGAGCTGTGCTGTGATCCATTTAGTCATTTACAGGATTGGACATGGAACGGATCTGAATCTGGCTTCGAGAAATGTTACACATGGGCGTCCCTGTGGCCTGGTGGTCTAAGATATAACGCAATGATTCAGATGGGAGACCTCTGTTGCGTGATGTCCCCTCTACTCTCTCCCCGCATGTTTTCTGTTTGTCCCATATTGTCAGATTACGTCAAAATGTTGAAAAAAAACCCTTAACAGTCAAGCACATAAATGCACTTCCTCACACATGTCACCATTTAATGAGCTTTCAGAAACAAATGATCATCTCCTTAACAACAATGGGGAGCTAGCACATGGGAGAAATGAGCTTTGAAGACCTACTGTCAGAAGGCTTTCTGCCAGAAAGCCCATAGAGCTTTATGTCAGAGAGACCTTTCTGGCAGAAAGCATTTTTAAAAAGCCTGAGATGCCAGCATGGTGCCCCGGCTGTGTGGGCTGTATGCAGGCCATTCACTCAGGAGATGAGGTTTGTGTCCCATGATGGGTTTTTTAAATCACTAATTATTTAAACTTTTCGCTCGCAGTTTGGTTAGGTTTAGGCAACAAAAATACTTGGTTAGGTTTAGGAAAATATCATGATTTGGGTTAAAAAATAGAACCTTTCACAAGACACATTCTAGAAGAAAGCCTTCATGGTTAACTTCTCCCATGTGCAGGAAACTACTGGATATTTAAGTGATGTAAAAAGAACATCATTAACTTTTAATAACAAATAAAGACCACACCTCGACATTGCACCGAGCCCTGGAGTCTCCCCATCACAAAGCCATCTTGACACACACAGACAAAGCTGCCGAAAGTGTTCTTGCAGGTCTGCCGTGGTGGACACACATCAGCATCCCGCTGACACTCATCTACATCTGAAACACAACACAAACATGTGTCAAACACCAGGCAACACATTAGGGTAATTTCATTGCACAACGGGCCAAACGTTTGGCCTTCTCGTCCACACAACCCAGCACACCATCGCCTTTTTAAATCAAACACACACAGACCAAACCTCTCAAGGACAAGTTGCTTAAATGTCCCTTGTCTTTGCTCAAAACAATAATTACCTTCAAAAAGAGACAAGAGGCACAAATGAGTACCTTGACCTTGCAACCACATCTTTGTACTGAAGCTTTGAAAGGTGCGATGGTGTTAAAAACAAGGAGTGACCTAAACAGACAAATGTTTCACATCAGGTGTGCAGAATGAAGTCTTTTCGGGCATCTTTTGAGATACATTAACTAATAATGAGACAAGTTAATGGCCAGATCACTTGTGACAATAGACAGAGTTGTATGTTTATCATAGACACACCTATATTTAAAAAAGATTTTAAACTTATAAAGTCTCTTTTTTATAGCTTTTTTGAGAGTCCTTTCCAGAAAGGCAACAAATGACAGACTGTATGACAGGAAATATAGGTGTAATAATAAACTGGCAACTCAGTTTATCCTTACTTCCTTACTATCCTTCCTTACAAGTAAAGAAACACCTGTATTGTTCTTTAAGTTTACTGCTACTGCTATGCTACCATTTCAAACAGTTTGCATCAGTGAGGTAAAGGCTATGATTTCTCTCTCTCTTGGACGTTGAATTGTTCCCACCAAAGGCTCTCCCACAGTGTGAAACTGTCTTAACATGGCTGTGAGAGGAGTTGTTGAAGGCTCGCTTCATTACAGGACAGGAGGTGTCTGCTGCTGAGTGATCAAGGGGGACTTTTAGTCATAAAGCTGTCACAAACTGAGGACAGAGTCCAGGGTATGTGTTTCTTTACACAAGGTAATTAAAGGCTTTTGACCACTGGGTGGACAGAGCCACTGGAGAGGTGCCTGGTAAGTTTGCTGCATTAACATAATGCACATGGGAAGCTGTGTGCATCACTTGCTCTAAATAAAGCCAATATAAAAAGATCTGGAAATGATGGTCAGAACAACACACTCCAAGAACTTTCCGACAGGACAGGAAACCTTTTTAGGAGCTCAGGAACTTTAGTTCACACAAAATTTAGTTCTTGGACCACAGTTTCTTCCCCCTGAAAAGTCCGGTGGTAGTACTTGTCTGAGGATCAAGGTGCGGTTAGCAGCGCTGAATCACGCTCTTTGGTCAAGTACATGAGCCTTTTTCATAGTATCTGACAAACCCAGCAAACAGTGTCTTGCTTTACGAATATTTGCTTTAATATGTTTTAAGATTAACCATCATTGAGCCACAAAGGAGATTTAATGATTTGATAATGTTATTGTTTATCCTGCATTAACAGATATTGACCATCTGTAACCAGTAAACACAAGAAAGACATGCAGCATTTACACTAGGGTTGGGCATCTCTGGTGTGAGGCCGATACGATACGTATCTCGATACACTGTCAACGATCCGATGCATTA
>JBBPCS010000283.1:8131245-8156724 GCA_037974645.1 Hollardia meadi
TTTACCGATGCAAACATTTAATAACCGATGCATCTCGATTTCTTTCCAAAATTGCATCGATTCACAGCTGCTCTACCTATGCACTCGCATCTTGCCCGCGCATGTTCGTGTATCGATACGAATCGGTTAATCTTCCCATCCCTAATTTACACCTTTTAAGTTCATTTAGCAGACTTGTTAGCAAGTACCCTATTAGTCATCCAGCAGATACGTATGTAGCAACATTAGCATTCATTTGGAGTCATGATTCTGGCCACCTGGTCAATGTAAATCAAATATTGACTTCCATTTGATCTTCTGTGAAAAATATCAGATTATTTAGCTGCTACTTAGATGTTAACAAGATAGTTGTTAACAGTGTCTGCTACTGCTACTGCAGATGGAAACATCTGTGAGAGCGAACCAAAACAGTAAAATTGCGGGCCAAAAAAAGACAAAAGAATGAGCTGAAAGACGCTAAATGCCCTTAAAACGGAGGTATGATAATTCCTTGTGGGTTCATCTCTACAAGCTGAAAATGATGTCAACAGATACATCCCTCCCTAATGATTAGGTAGGATTAAATAACAACCCCTCCCAGACATGAACATGATGTCAGACTGTCTAATGAAATGAATAGAACTGGCAGTTCAGGCTCACCATCAGGCTAAAAAGAACCATGAAAAGCATGTAATCTAAACACGTCAGGCATGTTTCTACTGTAATTCACCACAGTGATGAGCTGAGGGAAGCATTACCTTCACAGGTCTTGTTGTCAGCGGCCAGGTGGAGGCCGGGGGGACACAGACAGCGCACTGCTCCCCCTCTCTCCATCTGGCAACCAAACTGGCATCGCAGGGAGAAACATGCGGCCTCTCCTGGAAGACAGACAGGGAAACCCTGGCTGAGGATCGGTCAGAGAAATGAGATCCTGGATCACCACTGAGGGAACACACACACACACACACACACACACACACACACACACACACACACACACACACGCACACTGGCATACCACCACATGCACAGCACATGACTACAGTCTCTGAAAAAATGTGCGACTGGTAAGGAAGACAAAACAAAAATGGTGACCAAACACAACTTAAAAACAAAAGTCAGTATCTTATATAAATCAGTCATTCTTATTTGTGTCCTCTATCCCCACTAAACTTTGTTATGCTATCACTTTCTATAATATAAACTGTGAATTTCTTTCAAACATTTATGTTAGCCTAAAAAGGTCCGTGAACTGAGTACTTAAGTCCTCAGATACTTTAACCTCTTATTATGGTTTAATTATTATTAAATTAGAAGTAGAAATATAATAATTATAATACTTATTATTATTATGAGTATTATAAGGATGGCAGATGGCTTTTTGTGGAGAACTGATCCCGCATCAGTCTACAGATTTTCTTCATTTGGGTTTTAGATGCCTGGCTGTTAGGTTTAAATGTTCTGTTTAAACAGGAAATTACTCACTGGTGCAGGTGTATCCATCTGCAGTGAGTGTGTATCCAGGCTCACAGTAACAGCGATAGCTACCGTGTGTATTCATGCAGCGCTGGGAACATGGTCTCTCCAGAAAACCGCACTCATTCACATCTGGAGTCAATATGAAACATTATTCAAGCATCAGATAGAAACCCTTGTGGCAAATGATGCAGGAGAATGCAGGTAATGGGTAAGAAATTAGAAACATAAGACTGACAATGATTTCGTGCATTATACTCCACCTTCATTACACTGACGTCCTTTATACCCTGTGGAGCATAAACACTTGTCTGGTCCCACACATTTTCCATTTACACATGGCTTCTTGCACACCGCTGTGGAGGATGATAGAAACAATAGAAACACAATCCTGCTAGCGTCACTAATTCCTGTACACTAGTATATGATAAGAGCTGTTACTATTGTAAAAGTATACCACATAAATGTAAAAATTAAAGCAGCAATTATCTTTTTTGTCCTCTTGAGGAGGACAGAAAAAGATGTAAACACAACATGTATCATGTCATAAAGTTAATATGCAGATACGGAGCAACCAGCAGATGATGCTTAGAGGATCAAGTCCAATATGATTTATTTACTCTCCTCTCACCTCAGTTTTGGTCTCTACCAACTCCTGGGGGAAATATTTGTTTCTTTACATGCTCCGCTAACTTTATCTGCTATTTGGTGCTGGGCATGCATTGGTTAATCAGGCATTTTTGACTTCTGATTTGTGTCTCTGTAAGTGTGATTTTCACTGACGACCAGAGCTTTTTTTCTTTTCTTTTCTTTTTTTTCTTCTTTTTTTACTGTAAACGGCCACATGCTTCAGCTTGAAATGCTTAGTAAAGAGTAAAAGAGAGTAAAACCAAAACAATGAGCTGAAAGATACTAAAATGCTCAATAGAGCTGAAGGGCACTGCATAGTTGGATGATAATTTTCTCTGAGTTTAATAATACAGGCCTTGGTATAACCTATAGTCATTTGATGCATTGGCAAATTATTAATATTGTTGCAAAGGTACTTGAGTAATAAAAGCACACATCATGCAGAACAATGTGTTTCAGATAATTATTGGAATATGACCAATGCATTCACACATACGTGTGTAGCTGGTGGAATTAGTTAGGTTTTTACATGCTTTACATATTGTTGTGTGGTGTAACCTCTAACAATACAATGTATTTTAAAAGCTCATCATATGTTCTCACACATATGGGTAATATGTTAGTGGACAATGCAAAGAAAAGAACCAGAATTGCAAGAATAAAAACTTTCTCTCTCATTTCCTAGTGATTGCTGCTTTGTTCAGATGCTGGACTGATAACCAGTGAACTGTGGGTAATGTGTCATTGTAGTTGTGCTGTCACTGAATTGCGGACTTACGCTGACAAACGCCGTTAACATTCCTCCATCCCAAACAACAGGACGTAGTCCGACCATAGCTGCAGAGTCCTGGCCGTGCCTGACCCCCAGTGTGCTGCAGTGCATCCTCCGCTGACGTGTGGAAGCTGGGACAAAAGGTTATCAGACCATTAAGCATCGTCAAGCCTTCAGGGCTGCAGTTTCAGTACAGAACCCACAAAGACTGATATTCTGAAAGAAGGGGAAAAACACTTAAGTCCTTAATCTTCTGCCCTCACCATGCAGCGAGCTAAATAAACATATTTTAATAAAGGTTGAAGACAGCCTTCGAAGTTCAATATTGGACAACAAATTCAATGATAGGGATAATAGACCATAAAAATGAGACTCCTTAAACAATAGACCATCAAAAAATGAAAGTAATAAGTAACTTATATTCACAAAAGTATAACTAAATGTCAGTTTACATACCTTGTCGGTTATGCCAGAAAGAAAAAAACAGGAAGCACAATGTACTAATTAATCTCGTAAACTCCCTTCTTCCCTCATTCACCATAACCTATGTAATAAAGTCTTAGTAATGTGCTCTATAATGAGCAGTAAATTAAAAGGCTCTTATAATACATCCGTAGTCACACAACGGTACTTTTCACACCTATAGCCTTTAATGTGATGCATTACATTGTGGGACATGCCATGGAAGCTTTTATGAGGGTTCTATATGGTGCATACATTACATCATCATGAGAAGAATTTGGAAAGAGGCGTTTAAAGAACATGGACGAGGGTACACGTAGATAGCGTGTGATTGTAGACACATGCCATAGAGTCAACAACAGTAAATTACCAGTTAGATGTTGTGCTATCAACACATTCTTCAGATAGCTCGTATAGTCGCAAGATTATGATGACAGAAAAACTAAATTACCAAATCACAAACAGCTGTAATAAAAAAAGATAAAAGATGTCTGTCAATATTTGCCTGTGTCTTACAGAATGATGGATGTTAACCATGTAACTTTTTTTGTTGTTTTAATGCAAGATATGACAAAGAGATAAGAGTAATGTGACATACAGTATGCTATATAAATTCTGACTTAACAATTATTCCTCATATTTATAAACTATAAAAGACTATAAAAGAAAAAAAAATACACTAAAAATAAAGTACAATAAAAAGATCAATAACTAAAATGTAACTAAATAACTAAAAACAAAAAACAAAAATAGGAATTACAACACATGCAAAATGGGGGGAGAAAAAAGAACACCAGAGGTGTTTTGGAATCCCACATTCAGATAAATATCTCATGCGTTTTATCGCTTACCAGATCTCTTGGGCACACTAGAACCCATTTACTGCAGCTGTATACTGTAACTACTTATGAAACACCTTATTCATTCCCATGCATTCACTAGAAAAGTCCTTAAATAGTACAAAGTACAATTTCTCCCTACTCAAAATCTGCTGTCATAAACAAAATGCAATAAACCACATTGCCAACAGAACCACTGTAAAAGCTTCATTCATAGCTCACACCCACATTGCAATAAGAGGTCATATTAAATGATTAGACGCAGGCCAAGTAGGTTTATTTCACGAGCTCACACTGTACCCCCCAAGAGTCTACATGAGAAAGATCCACATCACTTCCCTTTTTAAAGAAGCGGAATAAATTCCACATATTCTTGTGTTTCTTATTGTTGAGCATCACGTTATTGCTCTTAGTGAAAATGACGGATTAGCTCATAAATACCATGGTGATAAAATTCAGCTTTTTAACAGTAAAAAAACTTACCTGTCCGGATGATGAGCCACGGAGAGCGTAATGAGATGCACCATCACCACGAAGACCTTTCGGCTTATCTCAATCATTTTCTTCCACCACAGTTTCTCTTACGACCTTTTAAGTTCATATTAGCTACCTTGAGCCTCCGAAACCTTCCCTCTGTCCAATGAGATGCTCGTTTCCTGATGTGTTTCTGCGTTTAAAAGGCAATTGTAGAGGAGTCCTCTGTGCCAAAGAGCATTTAAGTGTGTGTTTGAGGAGTGAGGATGGGGGTTGAGGGTGGGGGTCGGGGTGGGGGGTCACATGGTGTAATTGTAGGGTGCTGAGAAGAGGTGTGACAGCTCATAGGTGCAAATACAGAGAGAGGGACAGATAGGAAGGGAGGAAAACAAAAGAAAGACAGGAAGAATGGAAGTATATACAGTATTCGTTCTATTATGAGTTTACAAAACAAATATCCATTCAATAACCTTAAAAACAGCAGTCCAAGGTCCACTTATTCATGTCTTTTTTTCCCCCTTTTTTTTAGAATGAAGCTCTAGCAAAAGTTAAGTGAGGAAGACTATTGCATTATTACTATTGCACTATTGCAGACTTTTGCATGCTTAGGCCTGAAGTTTGTTTTTCATACTATCCCGCCATTCTCTCCTCTCGTATGCTCACTTATAATTTCCTGCTTTCATTGTCTGGGCCGTCAATTGAGATATCAGCTGTTCTCATCGGCTGGTCTCATCTATCCAATAGCACAGCGACACACCTTCATTGTTAGCCTATCATTTTGCTGCTATCCTTTGTAAATATGTCTCTCTCTTTGCTTTTAGAATGTTCATGCTGCTGTTATGCGTGTTGCTCCACCTCCCCATCACCACCCAGTCTTCACAGCTTCATCATTTCATCATTTTCTTAGACTTTTTTCCAAGTATTAATTATCACATATCATCTGCTATAGTAAACAATTTTTTTTTATTCATTCACTTGTCTCTCCTAGTTAAACTAATATATCACATGGTCTTTATAAGCATGAAATGTCAGTGATACTTGAATGGAAATTGTTTTGTCATCTGCTATTTTCAAGGGCAAGTGTGTTAGAGCTCAACTTTGAATGGAACAGATTAATATTTTTGGGAAATACTGTTCGATCTCTTGCCCAACATTAGATGAGACGATCCAAATACATTCTCTGGATGCTAAATATGAAGCGAGAGCCAGCAGGAAATTAGCTTAGCTTAGTATAAAACTAGAAGCAGGGGGAAATAGCCAGCCTTGCTCTGTCCACCTCAAAATTCCACCTACTGTATCAGCACCACTAAAGGTTCCAAAAATATTATTTCTCCTTTGTTTGTATCATATTGCAGGGAATTTCTTGAACCCTTTCTCTCCAGTTGCCTGACAAACTTACAGTGACAGCAAGACTCCAGAAAGACAGTGAAATCTTTCCAACCCTGCATAAAACCACAATCTGTCTTGCAGATTTTCGTAAGAATTGCAACTCGTAAAATATGGACAGAATTTAAAGGAAACTCCAAAAATATATGAGTAATCAGTACTGACTTTTTGTTTGGTTGTAAAACCATATTAATAAAATACCTACTTTTTTTTTTTTTTTTACTCTTTTGTGTTGTTTTTTTGTTACTTTCTATAGTAAAACCTGCTGTAAAAACTTACAAAAATAAGACAGAATAAAATATTATTACTCAAAAAAAAAAAAGAAAGGCAGACACAGATGAGGACTAAGTGTTTTCCAAGCGTTGTGACTACGATGTCAGGGTCGGAAATAACTGCTGGCAGCCTCAGAGTTAGAGCCTTTGAAGCCTCAACTATTACCAGCACTGATCAGAGTGCAATCAGTTGTATTAAGCTCAAAGGCGGAGTCCATGTCTGGAGGCCCGGTGGTCTGCTCGCTGTGAAAACACACACACACACACACACACACACCTTGCCTACACTACATCTGTCTGATGTCTCTGTCTATTTTATAAGTTGTGTCTGCTTCATTGAGGGCCAAGATCAAACTGATTGTATCATCCCCACCGAGGCCAACATTATTCTGCTTGTTAGGCAGTTTATAGCAAACCAGACTTTTCTGTTCTCAATCAACACCTCCGTTTGTCTGACCCCAAAACAACAAATGTCACATATTTGGCAGGTTCCTCCAATCCCATTTGGCAAATCATGTGATTACTGTGGGTAGGTGGCCTCAGGGTTCCACCACTGCAGAGTAGACCATATCGCAGATGTGCTTAAACTACAAACCACACCATTTTTAGATTCAACCAATCATACTTGTTGAAGAATGTGGTTGCATGAGGTACTGGATGGCAGGGAAGAAGGTGCGGTTAAGGGTTACTGAAAATTGAAAAATGGTGTGTGTGTTAAAGTTTTGTCTCAGTTCTTACTCAACTATCTCTCTCTCACATACACACAGCCCGTCAGACCCTGCATCTTAGATGTTTTTGTCACATATGTCACTACCACACATTAGCGAGTTAGGTGGAAAGAAACCATAAAGTGGCTGTGCGTGGTCTGCCTTGAATTGAAGTGCCAAACCTCACTTCGTATCTGTCATAAACGATACAATAAAACTTAATCCTGCCTGCCAAAAAGGAAAGCAGTGAGGGAAAGTGAAAAAAAAGGAAGGTGGCCGTCAACAGTAAAACAGAATGATAAACTTTGTCGGTGCTAGCGCAGTGTGTGGCAAGTGCAGGAGTTGATCAGAGAGCTCCTCCATCTGCCCACATGGACTTGGTGAGAGTGGATCAAGATTTCAAGTGTGCATCTGTGCCAAATCTGCAGCTCCTCCTTCTCCTCTTGTGACCACATTAGAGGTGTAACACATTGGTGGTCTTTAATTCCTCAACTTGAAAATGGATGCCCCACAAAGAAATCCAATGTCAGTCACTTAAAGCCTCTTCCCCAACCCCCACCTGCTCAAAAAATATAACATATCCGTCATAAATGATGATGAGGTTGGAGTGAATGTGAAAAAAAAAAAGATTCCTGGAACAATGTTGGTGGTCAGTCACACAGGACATAAAGACAGCCCTTCTGCTCTCATTAAATCATATGTTTTCATATGTAAAAGTGACATGCTGGTGTACAAGGTGACAATTCATATTTTCTTGAAGAATATTTGCTTCTCAGATCTTGCCCACGGAGATATAAGACCACCAGTGCACTGGAAAGTCAAATTAAACTCAATTGGATAATTGCAGAATAATACCACTAATGACTTAATTTGGATTGGATTCAAAGTCTGCTTCCAAAATTAACACATGTAGTTTTTGCTGTTTTACTTTTTTATGTTCAATATTTTACATGCTGGAGTCACTGACATGTTCACAGATAGTGGAAGAAAGGTAGAGACAAGCTGTGAAAAAGGAGGAGAATGACATGGAAATTTATAAAAACCCATATATAAGAAATTACCTTTAAATGACACATACTGTAAAAGTCATAGACTTTGTTTTTTTCTATATAATTTGAAAATAAATGGGAGCCATACCTACATCTTACTGAGCACATTATTCAGGAAAGTTTAAGGATGTTTTTCAGGAACATGGACAGCATGATTTAAATAAGAGGCAACCACATGTCACAAGTTAGATGTCACCTTGTTAGATGTCACATTCCGCATTTTAGTGTCATTCTGTAGAAAAAAAGTAATAAACATGGTTAAAAAGTAACTTTAGTGGGCTCTTGTAGAGCCTGAGGTATCAGAGAACTTCTTAAATGACCCACTTAAAGGAAACCCAGATGATAGTTGTTTTTCTTCTAAAAATGACCACACTAAATTGACTCTAATCTTAATAAACCTTAATCAAACCAACTGTTAGATACTGCACACTAAGATGCTGGACCCTGAAGCTGGTTTCAAAATCCCAAAAACAGATTTGATTTTATGATTTGAAAGTGTCGAAAATTTCTGATTTCTCAAGGATGGTTTCATTTTCTACAAACAAAAGCTTACATTACATTTAACCAGATCATTCCTACTGGTACCACAGAGAATAATCTTCCCACTGTGCAGCACAATACAGCTTTTCTATGTGGGCTGACATAACTAAAACTATGTTGCGTCATTTAAAACTGTGGCCCACTACTCCCTGGACAGGAGCTGCCTGGCTGGCAGAGGGCAGGAGTAAGCAACACTAGGAGAATTTCTAGTGCAGACAAAAAAAAGTTTTTAAATGATCTGGTTCTAATACACATGCAAGTTTACAGTACATGTTAATATGTATATAGGATGTATAAGTAAAGCAGACATTGTCCTATGCATGTGTATCTATGTTTGTTTTCCTCTATTTCTTTGATAAATAAAAGAATCTGACATTATTTAATGCTTTTTAACCTGCTCTTGAAGGCCCCCAAAGCAAAATACCAATCAACAGATAAATAATCAGGTTTATAGTCTTTGGTATCTGCAGGAAACAGCAAAGCTTGGTAGAGTAAAAATCAAAGTTGTGTGTTAGAGTAGGGGTGTATCATCATTGTTTTGAGGGTGTTTCTCTGATTTACTAGTGGCAGTGCGGAGAGCTTCTTTAATGCTTTTACCAGGTGACCCCGAGGATGATGGACAGTCTGGGGTCAGAGTTCGAGAGAGGTGTCGCCCAGGTATGGGGGTTAAAGACTAAAGGTCAGGGATGAGGTCAGCAGATGGGACACCTGCGAGGGCCTGATGAGGACAGCAGGGACGGCTGTGGCAGGAGGACAACGTAACAGATTTAAAGGGAAGAGGGGAGGAAGTCTCACTCCATCTATCACCATGATATTGATGAACCTTTTTTATATTCTCTCTCCTTTCATGTGCAGGAACATATGTACATTCACACATTTACTGTGGCCTATAAGACAGGCATCTGCTCGAGTTTGTTTGAGTCATCTAATTTTTCAATTTGCTAATTAAGATTATGCCAGTGTGGCGAAAATAATTAAAGTGATGTCATACTACATCACTTATAAAAGGTAAAACCGCTGCCTTATATCATTGTAAATTGAATATATTTGGACTTTGGACTGTTGGTCAGACAAAACAAGCCATTTGAAGTTGGGCTGCCACGACATCATTTCATGGCCAAAAAAAATCATGTTAATCGTGATAGTCATAGAAAATTTCAATCTTTAACATTGTTTATTGTTTGTTCTGTCTCTTTTTTTTGGCAAATTAATTGCACTCAAAATATGATGGTATAGGAAGGTGGAGAGAGAGTCTGTAACCATAACTGTACAAAAAGAACAATTACACTTAATGAAAAGATAAACTAATAAACAAAAGATTCCAAGGCATCTGCGCTGGATTATTTACACAATATTATTGTGTCTCCTGATATCAATATTTCGCTTCTTATCACGGTTATTGTCAATATTGGTATATTGCAACACACCTAATTTGAAGTTGCCACCTCGGGCTGTTGAAAATTGCAAGGAGCATTTTTAACTATTTTCCAAATCTTTTATGATGTAATGACATTGACAATGATAGATGATTGAAGTCTACAGTAAATAGAGAGAATTGGCAAATCAAAACACAAGATTGAAGCCTGCTATTACCAGGAAACTGATCGACAGGTCTGGTGAGAAGCAGACGTACAACAAAATCTTGGTAATTAATGTTTTCAGATGCTGTGACATGTTTGTTTACATCAGTAATGTTTGTCAACACAGAAGTCAAACATGCGTTTATTTTCATATATGATCATTTTTAATTTCAAAGTCACAGACTCTGCAATTATATACACTATATGAATACGCCCATGATTGCAGACTGAGCATTTAATGTCTTCCTTCCTTCCTTCCTTCCTTCCTTCCTTCCTTCCTTCCTTCCTTCCTTCCTTCCTTCCTTCCTAGTCTGCTTGTGAAACAACCTCTTCCTGTCACCACTTTGCCATGCTTGTTAGGCTATAGCTAAACTGGAAGTACACAGTTTACAGAGAGGCAGTGTAGCCATTAGACACAGAGCTTTGGAGAGATTAGGGTGCACACAGTACACCACCACCACATGCAGTCTCTGTACCAAAACCTGGATTAGGGCTTGGCAAGGCAGCACCACATGAGAACATTTAACCACGCAAAAGACACCAGAGCATCGGCGAAGAAAATTATACACCATATGTGTTTTTACCTTATGTGGCACTGATGAGAACAAATGGGCAATATTTTATGATAAGGAATGAGCAGTATTTCTTATTCAGTTCAATATTTCACTGAGGAGACCAGCATGTTTACTCTGTAATTCACCATTTCTGGAATAACACTGAGTTGATTTATTTATGATTCATTTTGTAGAGTGCGTTCTGACACTGGAGTTGGAATTATGGGGGTCCATTATTATGATTATGTGTGGGTTTGAGGCTACGCTCTGTTGCAATTTGTTGCCATACCAGAGTCATAAACAATAAAGTTTTATGTTTACAAAGTCTGGCTTTAGCTTTTTTGTTTGACAGTGAATGTTGATTCATCAGACAAGAGAAAGTTTTTATTCTTATTTTGAATGTTGACTTATTAAAAAGCATCAAGCTTCAAGCCTTAGAGGAAAATGCTATTATTAGCTTTCTTGCAGAGAGTTTGTTTCTTGGCAGTTTTTTACACTGAGCGTGGAGCTAAATCTGGAGGTGATTAGGTTATCTTAGCATAGAGACCAGAGGCAGCGTGAAACAGCAAGCCAAAAGAGTTGATAGCCATGCTAGCAGCTGCCTGATCTAGACCATTGACATAAATAAAGATTTCATTCACTTTCACCTGGGATACGTGCGCTGCCATCTTGCGCTGGTGGCATCATTTGGAGACAGAGTCTGCGCAGTAGTGACTGGGCAGTGGAACCGCAGTATCGAGTTCCCGCCCATACACCCACCCGCCCAATTGCGAGCAGGGCTCAGCTGTCAATCATGACATTTCACCCCCTTTATATAGGACCAAATAACTCATTAAAACCAAACTGATCAGAAAGATTAACACTTGAACATACATCAGCGTGATAAGAACTACTTTAAATGACAGAAACTTTATTATTTAAAATTTATTTGTCTACTTTGAGTTTTTAGTTTGGCCCATGTCCTACCTGATATCATTGAGGAGCGGGAGTTTATGACCTATACTGCAGCCCACCACCAGGGGGAGATCAATATGTTTTGGCTTCACTTTTAGGGAGCTCTCATGTCGTCCATCTTTATATACTGCCAATGATCTAGACACACAATGTGTAGGCTACTTTACTTAAATTTGAGCCATGTGGTTAGGTTTAGAAAAATATCTGTGATATTTGGTTTCACAGGGGACGCAAACACCGGTTTCCTGGCTGAAAGTTGTGTGTGTGACACACCACTCGACACTGACCTCTACCCCTTTTGGGGCTTTGTCAGTTTGTAAACTACGCTGTGTTGTGCATACTGACGCAGATGTGTTAACATTGGAGGTACATTGGAGTGCGTGTCATCCAGATGCAGAAGGTACCCTTTTGAGACGTGGAGGGACGTGAAAAAACATTAGAACTTGACGCACCAGGAATGAGAACGGGCTGGCACAGCTATGGTTTGGACTAAATACAAAAGTCATGATGTTAATACAATGTTGTACATGCTGATATTAAGCAGATATATTGTTACCATGCTCACTATCTTAGTTTAGCATATTAGCATGCTCTTGACACTTGCTAATGAGCACCAAACACAAAAGAACAGTTGCAGGTGTTTGCAGGTATTTGGTCAAAAGCCAAATATTGGCAAAAAACTGAACTTTTGACCTGATAATTTTATTAGAGGAGAAGAGATCAAAAAGTAACTACATTACATCCTGAAGACAACATGAATGTCTGTACAAAAATTCATAGCAATCCATTCTATACTTCAGAACCTCTTAAGATCACTCATTAACAGTGTATATAATGTTTGTTTAATCCAGAAATGTAAAAACATCGATATGGGGAATCAGGTTCTGGAAATCTTTTATGTGGAGCAACACCCAGGTGCAGTGACATTCCCAGAGTTTTGTCACATGAGGTTGACAGTCAGCTATTGTTGGATGCTGCAGAGAAGTGAAGATATACTGTGGTTTGTTAAGAAAAAGTAACTTCCCCTAAAAACACAAATGGTCATTATTACATGTCTATTAGTGTGCCGATTAAACAAAAGAGATTTAAGGGTGGATAGGTGTATTTTTGAATTTTGGAGAGAGGCAGGCTAGTTGGTCGCCCTGCTACCAGTATTTATGTTCAGCTAGGCTAACTGTCTCCTGGCTCCAGTTCTGTAATTAACAAAATGAGAGTGGCATTAATCTCCTCATTTAACTCATGAGCATGAAAGCAAATATATTTCCTAAAAACAGATATGTCTGTTTTCATTTATTTTCCTTAATCATGTTTTTATTGTGCACTCAAAGTGATATCATATATTAGGGTTAGGGTTAGCTTAGGATATATTGGTGGCTTTTATCTGTTTTTGCAATTGAACTCTTCTTGGCTTGACTGAGTTTTTTCATGTGATATTTTATGCTGAAGGAATAAACCAAGCAAGATATTTTTCTCTCTCACAATACTTCAGATACACACTGCAGTAGAATGATGGCCCTGCAAATATGCATGGAGAGTTGTGTATTTTCCTCCCTGCATGTTCGTTCATACATAATTCTCTCTCTAAGTGCTACTCTAGTGAGTGTCTGTGTGTGTGCTATCATTTGTGCAAGACCCCAACCTCTTTGCTTGGGGTGTGTGATAAACTATTTGACCCACATGGTGCAGCAGAACCGACCTGTGCAGATACCGAGGCGGCAGACATCTGGCCTGGACACACAGACACACGGACAAAGGGCTAATGCAAGCTATGGCCCTACTTCAGTCAGAGGAAACCACATCTTTGCAAGCACAGAAACCCGACTGTGCTTTACTTTCTTTTCCTTTCGCTGTTTCTTTTTCTCTTTCTCATAGGGCAAGAAAGTTCTGATGGGAAGTCAGTATTTGAAGAGCAAATATGCACAAAGACATGGTCACCAGACAATGCATATTGGTTACAGAATAGGTTATAATAGTTTGCTCTGCTGCAGATATATTGTTAGAGGTTAAAGGCAACTTGCTAGACCTTTTTTGGCTTTGCTTGGTTGACACACACTCTGGCAGCGACACACGCAACCCCCCCCCCACTATTTGACCCCAGTGTTAGCTGGAGTGTTAGCAGTAAGGCTGTGGCGGATGTCCCTGTGTTGACTCTGAATGATGTAATCTCGAGATGAGCCCGCAGATTAAGAGAGAAGGCAAACAAAGGGTCCTGCCAGGATGAGCCACAGTGTATACAGATTAAGACAACAATACAGCCACACGAGCGCTGCCATAAACCATTTGCATAACTCTTTTTAATGTGTTTCGGAAAATTTCCTTGCTTTGCTTTGAGGGGATACCCCCACATGGAAACTTGTACCTAGGTGGTCCATTCCAGCCGACATCAGTTGTTTACCTAGCCCGGCTGAGGCTCACAGAGAGGGGAAGCAGACATAGAGTGATGTGTTGTCTTTGACAGCCGCATGCACATTAATTATAGATCAGACACACACACACACACAGAAATATACTGATATATGCAAAGTTACACATGTACTGTGAGGACCTTCATGCTACTGTACGTACACACACAGTAGCACATTTCACTCATTACTCATGAATTTTTGTAACTTCATTTTTTTTTTTTTTGCATTTTCTTTCCTTAATCAAAAAAGACACCACAAGTGGGCAGCAATACTTTGTGTCAGTTGCTCTCAAAGTGGGGGGCAGACCCCCCATGAGGCACGTTGAATGAAGCTGAAAATGATCAGATTCATTTGGTCACAATAAACAAACATGAATGCTCGGCGGCTAGCAAGAATGTAAAGATTCAGGTTGGTAAAATGTATTCAGAAAGCAAAACTGCTTCTTAGGCACAAGATGAAAAGAAAAAGAGGTGCTGCTCATCGAGCAAACTCATCAATCAAATCCAAAATATGAAGAAGCCTGTTTACCTCACTGTAAGAGCCCTGTATCTTTTATGTAAAGAACAGTTGGGGCAGTTTGGTCAATGTCATTCAGTGTCCATGTAAATACACAAATAATAAATAGGGAGTTGTGAACTGATAATAATCCTCTCCCATCAGTGTTGTGTGACATCATTTATCATGGTTACATTTAGCTTCTTCTGCAGTGAAAGACATCACATTCTGATCATTTTTTAACCACCCACCCTCACCCCCACTCTTACCTGTCGCCCAACATTCAGTGCTGCTCTCAGCCCTCTGTGGGGGTTTAGCATGTGTTAACATGACAGATTGAGCCTCAGTGGGATCCTTAATTGCATCATTTCATGGATGCGAGTCAGTGCTGTGGTCCGGGAGAGTAAACAAGCTCTGAATCCAGGCTCAGAGAGAGAGGAGGAAGGAGGAAGGTGAAAGGGGGAGTGATGGAATGAAGAGTGGATTGAGAGATGGACAGAGAGGAGCACAAGGATGAATACAAGAAGTGGAAGAAAGGAGGAAAGAAGAAGTGCTGCAGAAAGGGAAATTAGTGTAAATAACTGAGGTATTGAGATGAAATGAAGTGTGAAATATGAGATAGTGGAGGTGTGAGGATGGCAAAAAAAAATCTCTGACTTAATAACAAAAGCCTTGCATAAAACCACCCAAATCTCCTTCGAGGTGGCCGGCAAGTGAGGTTTGTTTTGTTATGTGATAAGCTGAGAGTTAAGTTAGGCAGAAGGGAAAGGCAGCAGCAGCAGCCGCAGCAGGCTGGTCGGAAAGTGTGTCTTCATTAGTAAGTGATCTTGGGCCAGGGAATATGAGATTTCAGCTGTCTCAGTCGTGCGTTTCAGCAGTAGTACTCACCGAGTAAGCCCACAGTAAACACATGAGGTCACAGAACACACTACGCAATTAGGTGTGTGACAAAACCAGATATACAACTGTGGGGTTGACACGCGCACACAGGACAAAAAATGCAGGTACTCACTAAAACAACCACCAGAAATGTTTACACAGTCCAGATCCAGGATTCTCACATAAATCAATATGTTGGAACCTGGAGGGGCCACAATTTATATTAAAAATCACAAGAGACCGGTGCCAATGTGGACAAACACAGATGTTAATGCACAACATTAATCAATCCCCAGCTAGGATCCTTCCCTCAGCAGACATCCTGGCTTCATGTGTTAACACATGACATCAAACTGAGCCAAACGTACAACATGCTGTACATTTAACAGTGATTTCCACAGTTTTGTGGTATGGTGGTGATATAAAGTTAGATCACAGTGGAAACAGTTACTCATGTTGCGGGCAGACTCAAACAAGACCTGAGGGGATGTCACAATCAGAGTGAACTATCAGGAGAATTTTACAGGAAAGTGCGTTGTGTGGACATGGGTGGTATCAGGAAAATCGAGTTGTTGGGGTCCACAGTTAGAATGATGAATTGTAATGTGGGTTTGATAAAGGAATAGTGCCAGAAAACAGGAAGATTGGGGAAAAAGACTTCTTTGTTTGGGTATTTATAAAGAAAATACCTTAAAAGACAGCTTTATTAAAGGGACTGGCTCTTTTTGTGCAAATCAAAATGATTTATATCGTCCTATGTTTATAAACACATAAAGGCCATGAAGCAATTAGATCATAAAAACATTTCACACCGACTTTAGACTTTTCATGTTTCCATGTATGGCTAGGTAGAATTATGTATGAATTTTCCACTGTGTAAGTCATAGCAGCGTACCTGCACTGGCACTGTGTCATATTTTACCTCCACGTACACGCTGTAGTTTGCACTTATAAACCAGTCACAAGGGCATGTAAATATTCTCTTAATACTTATTTTTACAGCATGCTTACAGTCCTATACAAATAGTGCTACACCTGGGTGGGACTACCATGAAAAAAAGGTGCTGGTACTGGTGGCCAAACATGAACTCAACAAAGTAGAGTGGAAATGTAAAACTGATGAAATGTAAAAAGACTGGCAACAAGTTACAAAAAAGGCTAAAATCAAAGCAGCATTCATTTAAGTTAAGTTCAAATCTTCTCATTTCTGGTGAAGCTAGTCTGAACACATCTTAGGGCAGTCACACAAAATTTGAAGTAAAAAAATAAATAAATAAATAAAAATAAAAAATCTTTTTTTTACGACTTGGTTTTTGTTAATGGTGAAGGCAAACTGTTGTAAATGCTCCACTTAAAAGGCTCTACTGGTTCCAGAAGTAACAGTCCATTAAATTTCTTCATATACAATGTCAGGTCACTCACAGTTAAGGGACTTCAAAGAATCAGGCCTGAAAATCTCAGGGTTAAATCATCTGTACAAAAAAAACGAGAGCATTAGAAAATGTTTTTTTATTAAAAAATCACAGGTAAAAGCATGTGCGCATACAAACTTAAGGTGAAAAATTAAGACTCGCTGTAGAAAACTGTGCAATCTTCACCTCAAATCAGTTCACTTTCAGATTGTGGGTCAATTTCAGATTATCGTTACTCAGCAAATGTGGTGCCACATTTTGTTCCCAACCAGACAATTCATTTTGTTGGACCAGTAGCTCCTCCCACTTCGCAGCTCTATTTAGATAATCTGGTCCAATACACAATACAAATAATATATGTCCAATTGTTAAAACCTTGATGTGAGTGTGCTGTCTGTATTGTTGGTTTGTTTGCAACCTGTCTGATTCTCTGTCTTGCAAAATCGGACATGATTTCTACGGCACAAGGCACTGATAGTCCCACAGGACTGTGATCAATTACTACAGAATAGAAACACAAAGCAAATACAGCATCTGTCATACTTTTGGATGAGGACAGAGAGAATGACGTATCTCTTTTTAATCATGAGGCTATTGTTTGTCCCTGTTTTTTTTTTTCTCCTGTCTCCTCCTGTTACCCTATAAGTATTGCTTGTACTGACTCTTTCTCTCATGTATACAATATTATAACATGCACTTCCAGCCATCTCAGTCCTACAAATATTTGGTATACAGGCTCTTCATGTTTATTCAAAGTACTGGGTTACACTGTTTGGGAAAGATAGCCAGACAAGGGCCCTTTGGGAAGGAAAAAGAAAACGTATTCCAAATGAAAAGTCATGATTCATGCCACAGATAGTGTATAAACTCAAATATACGCTGGACCTCGCAGCACTATTGGACAGTTCCATTTTATGCAATTTTGATTGGATCTGAACAGTGCATAGACAACTTAGTATTGCATTACTCTAAATATGGCAGTGTGTGCACTTGTGTGTATGTGTGAGTGGGACCAGAGTGAGGTGGGTGGTCTCCTCTCGCTATCATTATACAACACAAAGCCTCATTGGTATTTTGAGAGGGAAATTAATATTGCCATCAGCAGTGGCTCTTGCGTGTGTGCCTCCATGTGTAAACGTGTTTGTGTACTTCCGAAAAACAGAGTGGAGAATTTCCACTTTAAATGAGGAATTTGCAGAATGAACTTTGGCATCGCTCAGTGACGCTGCAGGACGTCATAGCAGCCATCTTGGCTCTCTCCTCGCTGTCAACAGTGCAGGCAGCTTTTCCATTCAAGCAGGAGTAAAAAGAAAACCCTGGCCCTGTAGCTGCATTGGCCCTGGTTTAACTTAAACATTTCCTTAACATCTTTCTCTTTACTCGTTTTACTTGGCTTGGAGGACAGACCATCAGTGGAAATGTTGCAAGCTGACTTACCAGAAATGAGACAATTCCCAGTATATAGGGCTATGGCCAAAGTCAAGGTTCTTATACACAAAAATATCATTCCATAATGGTGGATTATGTCTACACTAAAATCTTAGGTAACTTTATTTTAAGGGTCAGCAATTCCTGAATCATTTCCTAAAAGTAGAGATTTAAAGTTAATTGTTTTTTCTTTTTTTTTGGCCATTTTTCTGTCATCATATCACATCACATGGGAGCAAGAAGCGTGTCCAAAAACTGTTCCTGGCCGGGAAAACCAACAGGGACATTGCAGTTTCAACGGAGTAGTTTGACATTTAAGAAATTAAAATTTTTCGCTTTCTTGCCAAGACTTGGGGACCAACACCATATCTGTATGATCAGGGGCGTAAGACTGGAGCGAAAAGGTGGACTAATTATGCCGTCACGTGAGGAGGGCCAACAAAAATATCAGGATGAATAGTCGTGGATGTGTTTAGGGATCCAGAGAGAATGTCTATGTACAGGGTTACAGTGCTTTTCACTGTTTAGTCTTAATGCTGAGCTAAACTAACCATCTCCCTGCTGTAGCGATTTAACTGTCTAAAACATGGATGGAGCTTCCAGGTCTGAAAAGTGAAGCCAATGCAGAAGTGCCTTAAACCTTCATAAAGGCCAGTAGGAGGCGATTACGCTGGTTGCAAAGAGAAGTCCAATTACATGGAAGCTTATGAGAAATGACCATACTTCTCACTACCTCAGTAAACAATAAGTTTATGGTCTCAATCACTAGTTTCAAGTCTTCAATATAGCATGATGTTCATTTTGCGCATTATGGTCCCATTTAAAAATAAATAGAGAATAAAGCACATAGTTTGCTTTAGGGCATGGCTAACCTTGTTTTGACAAGTCGCTACCAAAGCGTATTCTATACATGGTCAATTCTCGCTCAGAAGAACCAAGACGGGTGAAGGCCGAAAGAGGTAGTCAAACAGCTGGAGCCATATCATATTTAACAGATGGAGAAAGCATTTCTTAAATTAGTGAAATATTGTTATTTTTTGACTTTGAGGTGCATTAGGTAATTCTGGAGAAAGATAATTGAGTGTTGAGTCTCACTACCAGGGTTAACCCAAACTGTCAGTATTTGACGACCTTGAAATGAGAAAAAGCATGAAAGCATGAAAAAGTGTGTATGAAGGACAATCTGGATATGCATCATTGCTATGAAAGTTGCTTAGTGGCACATGAAGTCAAAACAGTTCAACTTCCCAGGTATAAGATTACCCAGATCTTCCGCATTGTGGGACCTACAGAGCATGCACACTTGAGACTTCCAATTAGACTTTCAAAATGTTATAAAACCAAATGGATCAAGTTGTGACCCTCAAAAAATGTATCCACCATTTTACATCTGCTTCTTTTACAATATAAGCTCATCGAAAAAGTCTTTTTGGGCCCATACGAACCATGTGACATTATAATTACAGTGTCCACTATGTCAATTAGCTTCAAAGCCTGGCGCAGTTCCTGGAGGCTTGAATGAGACTCAACAAACACCAACCCAAAGCGTCGGTATTTGACTACCTGTGAATGAGACTCAGCAATCAACTGTCTCTCTCCAGAATCGCCTACTGCATCTTTACAGGTTGAGGCTGAAAGTTCATTCTTTACCTTGAAAACAGCAGTTAACAAAACAATCTTTGGTGTCTTGACCATATCGCATGAGCTTCCTCAGTAGATGTAGCTTCTCTAGCCAACATTAGCCAACATGGACACTATGTGCTCTAAAAAAATTGTTTGCAATGGCACATGGATAATGAATAAATATTCTCAGGTTTAAATGGATTTTTTCCCCCAAGAACCTTCTTACTTTTCCTACGGAGTCGTACTAAATTACTAAAGGACACTTCATGGTAATTTATTAAGAAATTAGGAGATCTAAAGCTATAAAATATATTACTAAATACCAAAAACAAAAGAGAGACAAATATTTCAGACATGCTATAAATTTTAATAGACATATTGATATTTCTGTAGCGAAACAAAGTTATCCCTAGTTATATTTACAATACAGGAATAAAAAAATTGTCACATACAGTACAATAGTAAAAACAACATAGAGAACTTAAATAATTATTTTATTTGTGTAACTACTTAAATAATGAAAATGGTTATTCTATTCACACCACGCTGTCTCAGCAGCTACAATGCAACTTTCACATTAAGTGCTAAAAAAAATTATAATTTTTTCATTTTACAGCATGAATTCCATTTTGACCAGGTAGAGTTGATTTATTTCAGCAAACACAAGTGAGGTGGGAGACAACGAGCAAATACATCTTTATGGACACTAAACTTCAATTAACCATGATAATTGGAAATGTAATTTTCAAAATAAAAGTTTGGGAGAGCAAAACTGCAACTGCTTGCCTTCAAAACTTTTCAAGACTTGTTTTATGGAATTTAAATGGCAAAAGATGTCATGTATCATTCTTAATAAGATAAGTTATTAGTTTAAGTGAATATGGGCATGTTTGTATATATGCTGCATGTTTGAACTTCAGTCTGGTATCTCAATAGACAAAACACGTTTATGTGGCTCCAGACAATCCTAGTCTGTGTTTAACTGTTTTCTGACTATATGTAGGAGTCAGATGCTCATTAAAGTGTAACATTCAATCTTATCTCCATTAGAGCGATCCTTTGGCTAAAAGTCTGCTCTCCACAGATAAGATCTGCTTCCGACTGCTTCCTCAGTGACTTGGTGGCCCGACAGGATCTTTGATCATCTCACAACTGAGACACATTTCTGACAGTAGTAATGAAACCACATGTCGGGGGGGCGGACTCAGTCAACTGCTCCGAATTACTCAATACAGGCACAGACATGCGTTACTTTTACGCTCCTCACGTGTCTTTAAAAACAAAAAGCTGCATACGTATAAGTACAAGAACATGAAATTACATGAACTGACAAGCTTAGTGTAAAACTGCTTTCTATAAACACCATTCTCTCCCATATATTATTACGCTTAAAAAAATAAACCCTCCTCTATGATAACAATAGTAATGCTATAGTTTTCTTTGCAATGCTAAGTAGTACTTAGGTAAGTTCTATTGGAAATATACATCACTGCGCTATCTCTTCCCTTTGTAGTTTTGAGTTCAGATTCAGTGAAGCAATGAAAGGAGTTTGTTAGACCCTACCTGTGATAGTGTGAAACAACTCTCATTGCGATTTGAATGGCAAATTGACTTTGAACAATAAAGTGAATGAAACAAAAAAATGAATACAGTGCATAGGAGCCAATAACTCCGTTCAGATTGTATGAAACTGGCTTGGACAAAATGTTCTCACTCAGTTGTTCCTGTTTCTGTGTAGGTATCAGTCCTCTTTTGTAGATCCATTCTGTACATTGATAGCAAGTGAGTGTTGCAAAACAAAGTATACATACTGTATACTGCTATAGATTTTCATGACAATGTGCCCACAAACTAAATACAACATCATAAATGAGACAACATGGTTCATCTCTTCTGTATTGGTGCCTTTAGAATAGTACAGCACAAAGCACTGCATGCTCTCTGTGACTCTCCTAGACGTCTTAGCTCTTTATAATCGAGGCAGAGGTTCCTTCAAAGTCTGTGTATGTAGACATTTATGTTGCTGGGTGTTGAATAGACCATAAGCACAAACTTGGATCTTGAGCCACACCACTCTTTACAATTTTTAATCCCTCAAGAACCCCTGAACAGTCAAATGTCTCTGCTGAAATGCCTCAAACTTTTTTTTTGAAGGGTCTTTAGCAAGCAACAGAAAGCCCCCTGAAAAGATCCAGTTTTAAGTTATTATGGTCTGTTCCTTTGGAGTTCCCGTTCCTGTGGAGACAGCCGTGTGTGGCCGTTTTCTGAACAACAGAGGAAATGTCTTAGTGGAACTTCCATAGTGTGGCCATCATCTCGCTGCTGTCTGCAGGTCAGTGAACACGGCTTGGATGCCAGGCCTGGTGCTCAAGCACAAGTAGCTTATAGGCAAAGGGGAAGAGTTTGGTGATGAGGATGGAAAGCAGTCTGACAGGGATCCTGTGTATGTTGTTGTGTGTGTGTGACTGTGTGTGTGTTGTGTGTGTATGCCTGCGTGGGTGTGAGGGAGATTAAGAGGCCATATTAAGGACACCTTGTTCGAGTCTGCTGGTGGTGGTAGGTAGATTTGTGTCAACTTGAGGATGACAGTGGGGAGCGGCCCCCCTCTGCACACCCCTATACGATATAGCTGGTCAGGTCTAGGAGGTACGAGGTCATGTCAATGATGTGGTCCAGTATGCCATCTTTCTCCTGGTCGTTGGGCATACCCCCCTCACTCTTCTCACACTGGGCCCCAGAGTAGCCACTCTTACACAGGCACTTGTTGGGCTCCATACATACTCCTCCGTTGCGGCAGGCTGGTTCACATTTGGCTACGGCCACAGGGAGGAGAAGAAAGCAGAATGGTCAAAAGTAGAAAAGTCGATGAAAAAATCAAATAGGTTTTTGTTGATTTACAGGAAAAATTGTGGCAGGCCTTCTGTGCTTGCGCAGTACTAAACCTCACTTACACGTCTGGAAATGAACAACACATGGATGTTTGTCAAGATGATACTACTCTGAAAGGAGCAGATGCAAATCTACTGAAAGGCACTCACCAACTCGGCAGAAGGGTCCCTCCCAGCCGGGGCTGCAGCAGCACTTGCCAGTAGGAGTGCAGTGTCCGTTCTTGCAGTGTCTGGAACAAGCTGTCATCAGCAGCTCTGGAGGCTCCATCTGACGCTGGCACTCTTTAGGGGCATGAGGCCTGCAAAAGTTGTTAGAAGGAGGGAGATATGACAATATGTGGGGGACACGAGCATCACATGGCATGCTGACGATTACAGAAAGTAAGAGTCATTAAATTAATGAAGCTCTAGTGAAAGTTCAGTCAGGAAGACTATTCTCTTGCATGCTTAGGCCTGAAGTTTACTTCTCTTACCATCCTGTCATTTACTCCTCACACATGCTCACTAATAATTTCCTGCTGTCATTGTCTGGGGCCATCAATTGAGATATCAGCTGGTCTCATCTGTCCAATAGCACAGCGACACACCTTCATTGTAAGCATCATCTAGCTGCTGCCCTTTTTAAAATATGTTTCTCTCTCTCTCTGCTTTTAGTTTGTTGATGCTGCTGTTATGTACATCCCTCCACCTCCCCATCACCGCCCAGTCTTCACAGATTGATCAGCTTCAGCAGCCTTTCGGTCTCAGAGTCATCTGTTGCCACCACCACCAGTGTCTGGACTCCATGGGGCGATTTATCTTGCTGCTGCTCAGGGCAGACACCCCTCAGTCACAAAATTTCCCCGTAGAGTCTAAGCACCAAAGACTTTTGCCATGGCTTAATTTTTTATATATCATCTGCTATAATAAACATTATGTTTACTTAATTTACTTGTCCCTCCTGAATGAAATATTATTGCTTAATGTCTTCCAAAAAAGCAATGATAAAGTAATGATACTCCATAATTGTGACACAATGGCAATCTCACTGTTGGGGAGTATAATTTAGAAATATCCATTTAGGACTTTGAAGGTCAGTTTCGTTGACACGATTGTAAATATTGACGGTGATATACCAGATAGTTGTAATATAATAACACTCGGCATGTGAACATTTCATATCAGATGGAGCCCTGGATACATGGGCCATGCATTCACACTATTTGGCAAATTCGATGAAGCCCCAGCTTGCTGTCAGCTACCCTCAGATTGATTGGTATCAATTTGGTGGTGACTGCAAGGTTAGCTAGCATGATAGCTGAGGGAGGATGGTAGAGCTGGGCATTTGTTTATATATTGCAAGTATTATTGTCATTGCAACAATGTTATCGCACATCAGTTTTCTCTCAGACCCACACACTGCTATTTATCTTTCGAGTTGTCTAATAGGAAGCACATACTAAAAGTGAAAATCTCTGGCTCCAAGGTCACAGAGTTAAGTTATACCCTCAGTTTTTAAAAATAGGTTAAATACTGATCTTACATCCAATAATGCCAATCCTTACAGTTTTGAATTCATAAAGAACCTCTGAACAATCTCCTATTTCTTTTTCGTGGGGTCTTTAGTAAAGAAACAGATACATTCAATAATAATAATTGTACTGGAAATAATTATAGATCTAAACAGGGTTGAATTGATTTATTAAAGTTAAGTAAAGTGTGGTGTAAAGTTATACTGTAACTCCATGTTTACATGTATTTATTTCATGAGATGTGAAATTGTACCCACTTTTCAGAATATTGTTACACGTCATGGCTAACCAGCTCTGTATTTGTTCTGTGCTCAGCTACTGTGCCACGTGGGGGAAACTAGCAGGGTTGGTCCCCAGGTTGATTGGAAAAGTAATGGATGGTTTCCTTTTTCTTACATCTGCCTTTAGGCACACTACATTAAATGAGTCTGTTTAGAAGTTGGAGCCTTTCAGTGAAGTTACACCCACCAACACACATCAGTTCCTAAGTGCCAGATCACAGTTTCCACAAAGTTTCGTGCGAAATCCATTCATAACTTCTTAAAAATATCCTGCTAACTGACTTTGTTTGTCAGTTCGCAGAAATTGGAAAAAACAACAACAAAGCACTTGTCTAACTCTTATTGGCTGAGGTACATAGTAATACTATGAAATCATGTTCTATTTAAACACTTCATTTTGACATATTGTGATAGATACAGCCATTTGTTTATTGCAAACTTATTTTTGAACAGTACAAGGATCAACAAATCTTCCGTCATATGTTTTGTCTATAATCTCAGATGATAGGCAGGCAGGATAGCACTTTTAAAGTGAGCTTGTTTTAAGTATGAGTGTATCTATGTATTTTCCATTGATTTGCCAATGATATATTGGAATTTTTTTGTTTTCTGTCAGTTCATAGTGGGTCAGTTGTGAATTGACTGTCTAAGATGGAGTTTAACTGTACAGCTGTGACAATACTCGTGTCAAGTGTGGTGCTCTTATTGTTTTGACTCATGTTTTCCTTAAATTCTCCCTACTTAAAGAACAAAACAACAAATAGGGCTGATGCGGGGCTCCCACAGATATAAACATGATTTGGAAAATGCAGACACACACACACACACACACACACACACACACACACACACACACACACACACACACACACACACACACACA
>JBBPCS010000283.1:8156824-8169416 GCA_037974645.1 Hollardia meadi
CACACACACACACACACACACACACACACACACACACACACACACACACACACACACACACACACACACACTTTTACTCACAAGCATGGTAACTAGACCCCTGTGGACAGATGCTGGTATAAGAGCTGAAAAGCATGAGCAGTGTGGTCAGTGTGTTTGAGTTTGTTTATATGTAATGCTTAGTCCATGAGAAAACAGGCCACATCAGTCATACTTGGAGAGCAAACTGTCAATCAGCAGTAAAACCAAAAATAGGTGGAGTTTAGGACCTACTGTATTACCAGGGTTATCTTTTTGTATGTTAAATCTGAAGTCAGCAATGTTTTAAGTGTGCATTCACTCTTAGATACTCTCAGAATTCTGCTATGGGAAAATGTTGACTGAATTTGTCAAGTCTCACCTGTTTGACCTTCACCTAGTTGGGTAAATATTTATTTTACCTACTGCATAGGATTGAATAGGTGGGTAGACACATATTTCAGTGTGAAGTAAAAATCTGCCAGTTGGTAGATAAATGACTGTAGCTACGATGCTGTGTGACTGTATTCATTTAACTGTGCGAGTGTTTGCTTCCTAATTTGAAAAATGTGTTGCAAATGTTCTGACAGACACACTGACTGATGGCAGTGCTGCCGTGACAATACTGGGACTGTGTGTGCACGTTAAATTTGCTTTAAATTTGGAGGATGGAGGGCAGGGGGGGTTGATTCCCATGCTCCCATCAGCACCCAACTCCAGACTCCATCCGTGCTGGCTTTTGTTGTTGCAGGCTGCATGTAGTTAAAAAAGAGCGAAGGAGGGAAGCAAATAGAAAGAGAGGGAGAGAAAGAAAGAGTAAGAGTCCCTGGAGGATTGGGGGGTCTGTAGCTAACACTGTTAATAGCAGGCAGGGGTCAGCAGCGCTACTAAACAGTCTGTACGACTGCCAGGGTGGCTGTGAAAACAGCACCTGCTGGTAGCGCCACTTGACAAAGGCAGCTGGGTCAACAGCCACTGTGGGAATTTATCAACTTTGGGAGGGGTGGTGTATGTGTGAGAGGGAGGGAGTCGGAGAAGGGTGACAGTGCTCACACATGAGGTACAACGTAGTTACATGAAGCGTGAGAGATGATGACAAAAATCAGAAAGCTGCAGAAAATCCAGATCACAATTAAAATTAAAATGAGTCGAAAGTGAGCACGGCGTACTAGCTGCTGCAAAGGCAGAGAGGAGGGAAGATTAATGCAGGTTAAGACTGTCGTTTTGTGCTGAAAACTGCCCTCCCTTCTGTCCTTACACCAGGGAAAGCTGAACATTAACATATCTTAACACTGACATCCATTCAGGTCTGTGCCATCAGAGCAGTGTGGATGCTCGGCCTCAGATTTGTTCCTGATCTGTTTGATTATTATGTTTGTCAGTGTGTGTGTGTGTGTGTGTGTGTTTAGCTTGTTGGCTCTCAGGGCCTGTTTGATTGACATGAGGTATATGTGAGAAAAGGGCTGTGGAGTGGTGTACATTGTGCGCCCTAACAATGGCTTAATCAAACGGCCCAGTGTGGTCTCTTTTGCTGTTTTGTCATCCGACTCCATTGTTTGGGGGCTTCTTTTGTAGCTTCATTCCTTGTTTTAATTGTGCAAGAAATTTACTGTGTATTGTAGGAGCCAGGGCTATTCAGTGCGACTGGCAAGCAGCTTTGTCAAGGGGAGGACCACAGCAGAGATGTAGGAAGATTTAGGAGGGATAGGAAAATAAAGAAAAGGCTTTTTTTCTGCAGCGTGCTGGGAGCTACACGTTCACACAGGCTCACAGATGTGCATGTTCGCGTGTACCCACCACCCACACAGTTTATATCTGTACACACAAAACAGAGAGAGGCACATAAACAGATAAATATATCCACAAACGAGCACACGCAGTCTCCTTCCCCTGCACATGCGGTGATTTGTGATTTCTATGGCTAATGCAGTTCATAAAGGAGGTCCCAGGATGCTATTCGAAGTTCACTGTGTCTTTTTAAGTACTCTGCTCACTGTAATTCAATCAGTCAAGCCTGCAGCTGACAAAACCTAAATGCATGAAAAGTGGAACTTTTCACACGTTCAATAATACTGCTTTCCCTTCTTCTCTGTGGAGAGGGGCTGTAACAAACTGAGGAAAATTGCATTTTAAACCAGAAATCAGCAGGTCTAGCTCTATATGTTTCAATTAAGCTGTTTCCAATGAACAACTGTAACAACGAGGCTGACTCTGTCCAACTGCTCGGATGGAGGGACATCTGCCTTTCGAATTGCAATATAATAAACATGTAACTTTTCTATACAACTCACATGGTTTAATGTATATAAACAGAAAGGCTAAAACAAATCCCTGTCTTGTGCTGTATCGTAATATCTTTGTTAGTATGTTAAAAAATAAAGGGGTCTTTCTAGCACTGTTTGTTCCTGGCATAAATATAATGCTCTCACTGAATAAATAATTATGCATATCAAATGCAGATTCAGTAGGACTGAGAAGGAGCCAAACGTGCCCATGAGTACCTGCCTACAGTATGTATGTGCAGAGTAAACCACAATCGATCTGAGGTTTCACTTAGTTTAAGGGCTAAAGCTTTGCTCAATTACTTTATGTTTAATGGCTACTGTAGGATGTAAGACTGATGATAGGCAAAAGCAGATAAGCAACAAAGATGAAACCTTAAAAATATAAGTTGTGTCAATCAGACATGTCATTATCTACATATTTTATTCTTTTTAAATCCTATTTATATCAGTGTTGTGTTTTTCATATCTTGTCTTGACAGCTTTTTAAATCTTATGTTAAGTAGTTTGAATTACTTTGTTGAAAGGTGCTATACAATTAAACATGCCTTTCCTCGCTTTAGATAAAATATATGTGCATGGATGCCCATTCTTATGATATATGGTGAAGAGAATCTAAGCTCAAAGGTCCACTTAAAAGCATTCGATTGTTCACCATATAGAAACAGATATATGATTGGGAATATTTCTATCCAGCTGCTATATCGCAAACAAGCCCTTTCTTGCCGTCTGTCTCTCACACTCACTCACATACACCCTCACACCACACACACTCAGCATGTTTCAAAATGCATGGTGGCCCATTTATTATTGGAGGGGTACTCCAACTGACAAACAAATACCTAGAAATGAAGTCATCTAGCCAGGACATGTTTACACAAACACTGCTGAGGGATTTTATGGCTGATGTTTCCCTGTAAGCCTTTACCGCTCTCCCTAGCAGTTCCTCTTTTCCCCTCTATGTTCCCAAACACTTAGTTAATCAGAACACAGCAAGAGATGCTATGCTGGACCACAAAAACCACCATACTTTAAAACAAACCTCTTAATTTGAGGGCTTTAGGGTCCAGATGTCCTTGCAGTATGAAAAAGAAAAGAGGGGAGGACCACCAGACTTGATAACGCTGAGGTCAGACACGTTAGCTACCCCATTTACTCCCCCTTCAACCCTCTCTGTAACAAGATCATAATAACGAAGCCAGAGTGTATTAGGCGTCAAGACTCCAACACCACAGGGTCTGCACAGACTAAACAAGTCCACTCGATGGTGGAAAGAATTGTTCATTGGGAGAAATGCGTCCAGCGGACATGCCAGAAAACATAAATATGGAGCGAGCCACCAGGGCCCCTTTGAAACATCTGTGGTGTAATTAATTGCGCTAATGCTTGGGTGGCACTGTCGTCACCCAGGAATAATCAGCTGCGGATATGTTTCTATTGTGATTCTGAGGCATGCAAATTCTCTCTCCCTGAGTCTGTTTGTCTTACTTTATCTGCTCCTCGTAATCAAATCTGACCTTTCCTAAAGAAATATTGTTCGTTTGGGACTTTTCTTGTGCATTCAGTGCGGTCACATTTGAACCACTTACTGACCTGAGCAGATGGGCCTAACCCTGCCGGATATCTCTCTTTCTCAACTTCCTGCACAAGTGCTGATAAGACGATAGGTAAAACCATGAGGGTGGGCCAGGGAGGGGGGTTTGACTTAAAAATTTCTATGCACTTGGTTTCAATTACACAGTCAGCTTATGTTTGCGGTGATTTCTTTACCATCAGCGTAATATATGCTCATACATCATCCTGTATCATGTGGGATGATTTCATGCCCTGTCTGCATATTTTCTTGAGTGACAAATGTTTTGTTTATAGATCCATCACTATTGGAATGATTTCTAATACTGTGATGCATATGGTAAGGATTATGACAGAGTGACACGCACACTCGATTGAATTATGATGTCGCGTTCACGCGCATGTTCCCCACAGATTCCAGTTGTTTAACATCAACTAATTAAGCACCGACTGCACGGAAATAGACTTGATTGAACCACTCAAAGTAAAGTTGATGAGTGTGTGCTGAAGTTTTGAGCTCCCGCCACATGATGATGAATACAATGTGCACCAGGTTATATGCACGAAACTGTGTGCGAGTTTCTACATGTGCTTAAATAAAATATGTAGTAGTCTCTGTGCCTGACAACAGGTGCCTTTGTTTTCCTAACTCTCAGCAGAATAAACCCAGTTGTTAAATGCTCTGAGGATAACCAGCAGGCAACTGTTACTCAGGTGAACACAGCCAGCTAGGCAGTGTTGCTGTTAGCAATAGTTTACACTAAGATTTTAAAATGCTGTGCTTAGTCTCCAGTTCCTGTTCAGCATTTGTTCTGGCTGAGGCAGGTGGTCATGTGACAAAAAGGTTATGGTCACAGCGATAATGTTAAGTGTGTGTGGAGAGGACATGTATAAGTACTGAGGACTTGAGGAGGAAAATGAGCAAGAAGCAACGTTACTGCACTGAAATGTGGTTAACTCTAGATGTATGGTTTAATGAGTCAGTTGCATGAATGTTGGATCTTGTATGATATACATTGTGGGATCATCATAATCTCACTGTAAAACAAAATCAGCAAAAAGGAAAAGACAATGTGCTTCATGATTGTACCTTTTAGGGTCTACAAGCTTGTAGAGTTTCCCACTGTGTGACTGTGCCATGCTTTTACTGCTTGCCAGTATGTAGACTTCACCTGCAAAAAAGGAACAGTCACATTAAATGGGCCATCAGCATTATTTACATTACATACTTTTAATGTGCAGCATATGTGGCAATTATTAACTTTTCCATCATCCATGCAGTACCTGTGCAAAAATGAGGAGGAGACAAGAGGATAAAAGGTGAGGACACAAGGAGATGAGAATGAGTGTAGCTAAAGCTTCTGCATTGCTGCACTTGCCAAAGAAAGAGTTTAATGGGACAATCGGATACTCATGACTGGGAACCAGGCGGATAATTTAATGAGGGACAAGGCCACAAGAAAATTCCATAAGGGAACAAATTGAAAACATGTGCCTGTGGGGCCCATACTTTACAACACAAGCCCAACCCCTCCATGATTCTTGCGCCACTTGCAAGTCATGATCAAGTGCAGGAATCTTTAAATACCTCGTCAAATAAGAACTCCAAAAACTGGTGAGAACTGTGATCAGCCAGCATTTCTGATGTCTGTGTGAGTGATCCACATCATGTCTTCATTTTAATCATAAACACCAGAGCTGGCAAATAATAATTCTGTGAGTGTCTGGTGGGGATCCAACTGGTAAAAATGTTCTGTATCATATTAGTCTGCTCACCTCAGCTCACCCTACCTTATGTTTATCCTGCAGTCCCCCAAGTAAACAATAACACATTTCTCTACCCATGCAAAATATTGCTTTGTAGGTGGCCCCATACACAGCTAATAAGTGGGTCTTTGGAGTATCACTGCTATCTTATGGAAATGACAATGAATCCAGAAGTAAGTACCTACTATTTAATATCCTGTTGAGAATGTGCCATAGAGGTGCAGTCAGAGGGGTGCTAGTTTCCCTGTAATTTTCAGTGTAACTCTTTGTTGGCTGGGTGTTGTGATCCCAAATTTTCACTCGTGCTTTTATGCATTGCCATGTCTTCGTGCAAAACCATTCAAACATCTTTTAAGTAACCAACTGGAAAAATTCACACCACAACGTTAATGTATGCACCAGTGAAAAATATACAGCAAAATAACTCAAAGCCAGGGTTTTTCCATGGTTTTGAAATTTGAAGTCAAGCCTTTATGCATTTATGTTGTAAAAGTTACAAGTGATTTCAGAAACCATGCTAACACTTAGCTGTCACTCATGCAGATATAGGGAGGAGTGACAAAACAAAGGAATAGAGAAAAGAGAGCAAGGTTCAGAAGGTATAGAGAATCTGAATAAAAGTGCAAATTTCTTGTCATTGCCCTACTCACCTAATTCATCCTCTCCAAAACCCAAGATGTGCCCCACAAGCATAGAGCCACAGGAGCCAGCTGAGCCCAGACACAGGGATTTCTCCTGCCACTGTTCACCACTCGCTGATGTTGACAGTGTTGACTTCTGGAGGGTCCGCAGGTTACTGAGACCAACGAAAACACAGCGTAGGTCAATGACTACAGCCATCGCTTTGTCAGTGTATTTCCTGTAAACTTACATGATACTGTTCACATTCCTTACATATAAAAAATTGCTGTGCAAGTGAGAAAAACAATGCTATTTATTTGCAGCAGTATTAGGCAGTACAGTTGAGATATGCAAACAGTCTTTACTTCTTGTAACATGGTTCATTGACCCATCTTCCTTTTCCACCCCACGTCTCAGATGGTCTTATTTAAGACCTTGGCTTTTAGTTTCAAAACAAACATCATGCTGGAGCCTTCACTTAGCCACAACAGTATGCCCTCAAATTGTAATGAGGGACAGAATTAAGTGACCACACATTATTTTAAACATTATGCCAACTCCTGATAGTGTACCCCCCCACCCCGCTATTTACTGTTTGACATCAGCAAAGTAGGATAAATTACGAACCAGAGAAAAGTGTGAACAGCAGTGGGCAGGAAGTCTAATCTTCATTTACACTGTGACAGTAACATAAAACTGTGGATGAAACTTTGTGTTTACTTAGGCACATGATGCACCTTGCCTGCCGATGGACAGTCTGTCAGTGTGATAAGGAGATGTTATGTTGATCTATATAAGACTGAAGGTGTTTCTGATTCTTAATTTTTCTGTATGATTATTCATCACTAGTGTTTCAACAGTAAGCCCTTTTCATATTTACCCATTCTTATCTCCAAACACATAACTGCCATAAAGTCTTCTAGACTGGCAGCCCCTGTAGATGAAGCCTCCCACAGGTGGTGCTCCTCCACTGGACTGCAGGTCATAAACAGAAGGCTCATTTTCTAGGGAGGCACAAAGAATCAAAGGACTGATTTAGGCACTGCTGCCTGCATGCATCACTATTAGACAAATCATACAGGCAATCAACAGTATTCCATCTCTCTGATATAAAAGAGAAAATAGTGTTTCTTGACTTAAATTGGACAGCAAGCTATACGACCTCTTCCTTGGCAGCCATCTTAGACTTAAATAAGTCTTAATCAAAACTGGAAGAGAATGTATACATTTTTTATTCCTAAATGTTATGTTGAAGCAATATGGCATGTTTTCTGGATTACATTTATCTTGGCAAAGGGAAATATGAATGGAGTTTTGCTGCCTTTATGATCCAAGACTTGGTGTGCTCATTTCCCAACTGCAATCACTTTAGAGTTTGGGTAAACTGCCTAAATCAGGCATTGAGCCAGGTGAGAGTTGTTTTGTTACAAGAACTAGCACTTTGAATTGGAGTGAGAATTGAAAGGTTGAAGGATTAATTTGGGTTGTCAAAACATTGCTCATTGTGGCAAATATATTCAGCCCAATGCAATTTAAAACAAATACCAGTAGTTTGTTTTTTTGTGAAGACAAGAAAACTATGGATCGTTAAGGCACTGCTGTTATTGATTACTTTCTCAACGTGAGAAGAACTAGGCTCCTCTCAGCTCTGGTTTCAACAATGCTAAACCATCATCTAGACTGTTATTGTTTTTGACAGCTTTAAATCTTACTTGTGGACACAATCTCACATTCCATTGGCAAATAACACTCCACAAGCGAGGAATCTTTCTAGTTCACATCGTTTTAACATGAAAGGTCATCCAGGAGGTTAAGGTATTGTCATTCCTTTCTCAAGACATAATGCCATCAAACAAAACTCAGGCCAATGGACGCATTCGTTTATTTTTTATCATGTACTATATTAACAAAGCAAAATATTGGACTCCTTCCAAACTTACAAAAGGTAAGTATTATGAACATCATGGAAAATCTCATGGAAATTGTAACTCACCATAATCTATCCCCTTAGTGATCTCCAGTATTCTTCCTGCTGATGAGTTTTTGCCACTGGTATCTGTGCAGAGGATCAGGAAACTTCCATTGTCCGTCCGAAGCCGATCCACTGCACACCTACAGTACAGAACACCGTGGATAAGTACAGGAGAAACAGAAATAATGTCTTGACTCCAACAAACTACAAGGTGGTAAGTTGGAATAAGAACAGTTCATGTTCATGAAACGCCTTCCTAAAAACAGCAGTCAAAAAAATTAGGATAATTGCTATATTGGCAAAAAAATTTTACTGAACGGTAAATGGTAAAAGTTTGAATTAGTCGTAGATTTTTTGAAAGTCGTAGAAGTTTTGAACAGTGGATTATATTACTGAGGTTTCTAATCTAATGTTTCACCCACCTGCCTGGGTCATGTAATCCATGGGCAAAGATTTCAGGTGGCTGGTTGGTGCTGTTAAAGTAAGGGTTGTTCCGCGGTATGGAATAAGGTGATGTGCAGCAGTCTGTGTCCACATCTACCCTCAGGACAGACCCTGTGAAATCACTGCATTCAAACACACAAACAAAATACACCTTCACAATGGTAGGAGCTAGGGAAGGATTAAATTCAATTCATACGATTCTTAGACCTCTGTTCTCACCTGAGTCCATCCATCTCCTCCATATCATCCAGGGTGATCATGCCATCTCCCAGGATGATGTGCAACAGACCATCAGGGCTGAACAGAAGTTGACCACCTAGGTGCTTCCTGTGCAGCTCTGCCACTTCCATCAGCACCCTCACAGTCCGGGTGTCCACCTGGTTCGGGTTTTTCCTAAGGAAAACAGAACATGTCATTGTCACTGAGTTTCAATCCCTTAGTGTAAAAAAGTACACTACAAAGTAACCAATATTTATAACATGAAAATGAGTAAGCACTCTGGTTGTCTCATTACTTTAGAGAACAATTGTGTTGGCAGGTAAAATGATACAAAAGCATGGATAAGATATGCTGACATGACATACCAAACCAAATCCAACATTAAACGACTTTTAATAGTTTGTTGTCTGTAGACATTTAGTCTAAATCTAATGCATTTTCTTATTAAGGCAAAGAGAGTGGGTGGAGATGTAACACAAAATGTTGCACAATTTCTAGTGCAAAGTGAGGATTTGGCTTCACGGTATCAGCAACAAATATTTCATCATGTGTTATTTTGGTTAGTCCTACAATTTTTCAAATGCAGCTTGCCAGAGGAAAAAAAAACTCTCTTACACAACCATCAATACTTACCTGTTATTTCTCTACTGGACCCTCAAATTAAGGACTATAAGCTGCAGTCACCAAGACTGCATGCCAAGACTATAATTGAGATTAGATCATTAAGTCAAACATACAACTGTGATTATGCAAATTAAAATGTAACACTGAAACACCTTCGTGAGAGAAGACTGTTGTCTTAAACACAGGTGTGTGATTAAGAGTGTTGCAAATGAACACCCATCACATATTCAGCAAAACAGTGCACCCTAAATGTTAGTTAGGTGGGACGTTTGACTTAGATTCTAAATCCCCATGAGATAAAAATCCATGATTTTTTTTTCCCACTGCACCTTTAGAAAAAGTAGTGCCATTGAAGCTTTCATTTTTACTTTGGTTACAATGGTCTCTGGCAAAAATTTATCAAATCAATGTTGTTAGATTGGAGTAGCCAATATTATAATCAATTCTTCCAGGGATTTGTGGTCAGGACTTTTTCACAAAATGCAATAGGTTCCAATCTCAAACTATTCTTATACTCATTTCAGTATTCCATTTGAAAAGCATACAATTTCTTTTTACAAATTGCACCATTCGAATGATTAATAAATAAACATCAAAATGAGAGCATGCAGACCACAGACCACATTGTCTGTCTTGTAGTTTTTCAATAAGAATGTGCTGAAGATTTTATGTTTAAATAAATCTAATTTGCATGACAGAAATATAATATATAATAATATAATATATAATAATATAAATAATCCTCAATACGTAATAGATGAATCAGATTAATGTTGTGTAAAGGCTCTGGGACAGTGAACAACCCATATTTAAGGTAGATTTGGCACACACTTCTCGCATTACCTCGAAACGGTGTATTCAACCACACGGAGAATGTGGTCGTGTGGACCGATGGCCCAGCGCTCTTGGTTGGTGGTGTAGGAGACATAGAGCTTGCCATTCTTCTTGTAATTGGGGTGGAATGCCAGGCTTAGCAGGCCCCTTTCATCTCCACCCTGCAGTCAGATGAGAAACACAAAAGATCCAGGAGTTAATTATGTCCCTCCTTGGCTTCTGCTCGGCTGTGTGGGGTTGGAATCACCCCCCTCGGTCATCTTCATCATCAGCAAGACCACTACATGCAACCCCTTCACACCCATCACCCCCCACCTCCTTTAATTCTTCAACCCCTCTAATCCCCTTTTTTTATTTATCCATCACATTCCCTTTCACACCCCTGCTATTCTCCCATTCTCTCTTTTTCTACCCTCGCCTGTTTCACTTCACACCTTCACCAACCTCCTTGAATATACCATTACCAACCATTATAAAGCATTTGACTCTGGGTAGAGCTGCACCTCCTCTACAACCCCCCACCCTTGCCCAGTCTTATCTGCAGCCTGGTTATGTGCGCTTGTCCACAGGGTCGGGGGCCCCTGTGACGCCCGGGCCCTCCCGGTGGCCTCCATTGTGCAGTGATTTGTGTGTGTAATCTATGGGGGATATCCGTGAATGCTGGGCTGAGTGGCTGAAAGAATTTATTAGCTCACTCACAGTTCATAGAGAACACAAAAGTGCAGAGTGCTTCAGTCCGTGCTTTTTGCTCCCTGTCCTCTCGCTCTTTCCTGGTTTACACAAAATCCATGCAAAATTCAAGGCTTGAAGGGGTGGGTCGTGGTGGGCGGTGGTAGGGGCAGAGAGCTGCCAACTCCCACTGTCTTGGCAACATGTTTAGAAAACATCCAAATTGCTTGTGTAATATGTAAACCTTTGTCTCACCCCGGAGGCAGCTACATCAGTTGTCACTACCCTGGTGGTCCTCCCATCATAGTTAGCTGTAATAATCAGCTACAGCATTTTGTTCCCCAGGCAAGGAAAGCCAGGTCGGCTCTTTTCTATGTTGTACTCTCCCTCACTATTTCTTCTTGACAAAAGAATGAACAGAATGCTCGGCTTAGGTGTGAAGAATGTTTAGAAAGTGGGCCCTGTGTGATTGTATCCCACTAAAACATCTTGATTCTTTTTCTTTCACTGAGAAAAGAAAAAAAGAAAAAGTGAGCATCTTGCAGATTAGTTATCCTACTCAAGGCAAACAAAAAGGCATGTCATGTCAACAATTAACACAGCTGTCTCATTCTCAAGGTCTTTCCAATCATCAAAATAGTCAAAAATATATGTTAGTTTGGACATTAAGTAGCAGGCTCTGGATAGGTATAGTCACAAGCCAAGGAACCCACAATCATAAATTGGTGTACTGGAAATTGTAGTTCTGTTTGGACTGCATTAGAACTGGCCCAGTCAAACAGCAGTGACACAGGCCACATGTGAAGGCAAAAGAGATGACTCTTTGCAAAAGAATGTACTTGAAGTACCACTGACCAACAACAGAGACCCATATTATAAGCCACAGGGGTTCTATCAATCTGAATATAAAGTGTGAAATGTTGTGAAAGTTGACAAATAAATCAATAAATCACCCCAAAAGGCAGAGTTCCTACAGAGTACTACTAAATTTCAGAACATTTAAGTCAAATAAAAAAGGAGTTACGTGGGAGTGGATGCAGCACACTGTACAGCTGGTTGTTAGTTGGAGCAGAGGTGACTGCACTTTGCCAAAGAATGTCAAAAAGTTGCATCTTGGGAAGCAGTTCAACCTTTCAGGTTCATTGAACCTCACCTTAAAATGCTGGATCCATATGTTGGATTTGGAGATGCAGTGACCCACATCCCGAAAATAAACTCACCATAGGGAGTGGGTCAAAGACCCCAATTCCAAAGAGGCCTAGATCCGGCGCCAAATGGGGACCACCAAGATACACAGTGGTTAAATGGGCTGAAATATTAGCTCCCTTGCAAATGACTGGCTCCTTCAGCAGCAGGCGAACAGCAGTGCTGGCACTGGAGCCATAAGAAACACTGCATTAGAAAGCCTTTCACTGCAGAGCCAAACCAAGGAGACACCTTGATTAACAAGACTAGGTGAAACCTAGTATATGGCTGGACTGCCATTATACTTCACAGGACACCAAAATTTAGACTTTGATACCAATACCCAGTTTAGTATCACGATACTCGATACCAAAACGATACTTGA
>JBBPCS010000283.1:8173111-8189649 GCA_037974645.1 Hollardia meadi
GTTCTCTTAAAAAAAAGATGTGTATATATCGGCATCGGCAATCGGCCTAAATGAGTTTGAAAATATCGGCATATCGGATATCGGCAAAAATCCAATATTGTGCATCCCTAAATATAAGATAAATTTAAGAGAACGATGCTGCATGAGGCCCATTGTCTGACTTCATACCCCAGATCCACCGGTTCTCTTGATCAATTCTTGCACAACAAGGACCAGGCGGTTGCAAACATCTGAAATTTGTGTTATACTGTATGTAGATCTACCTGGCTGGCAGTGGCTGAAATTATGGCATCCTAAAGATGCAAGATTGGACACACGTATTTTATTCAGAGCCAATAAAAATATCAATTAAAACGTATTTCTCCTCTCTACATCACTTATCAAACTATAGAGACAGGGCCAACAGCCTGTGTTTTTCAAACCTGTGAACATGGTTACTGTGGTGCAGAGAGCACAAATTTTATGGAGATAAGAGAAGCTGCTGTGATTGGCCATGGTTGATACCAGCACATAAACAACTAACACACCTAGTGGCGGTGTATAATGATGGATTCTTTCTTGTTTTATCTTATATTCTATGTTCTCCCAGGGTGAGCAATGTCCCAAAAGCCATTAAAATACCAAAAAGTGCACCACCACTCCCTGTGTACATTGTATGAGGAACACATTTACCTGATACCTCTCAACAAATGATCCTACTATTCTAACTTTTGGAAGTTATTTGGCTGAATGATGGTTGCTGTTATTCAAGTGCACATGCTGCTTGGCCTTCTAGCCTCAGGGAAAACAGAGATGAAAGGCATCCCCCCATGGACAAAAGGACAAAGCCCTCTGTGATGTACGAACATTTGCAGTGAGGGAGGCAACCAGAATGACGCAGGATAAGCATTTTCATTATGAGAGCAAAGCTGAGCAAATGCAGTCTGGACAAACTTTAGGATTAGAGGAGAGATGGCATAGCATTTCTGTCTGAGAGTATGGACCATGTCAAAATGGACCAGTGAACCCAGAACATGTGACGTTTCTATACCAACATAAAAATAACAGAGAAATGATATGAATCTGAACTCATAAGTACTAATGAAGACTGAAAAGAAACGTTCACTTGGATGAAACATATTAAGAACTAGCCAAAGCTCATTCAGAATAATATGTACATATACCATAATGTTACTCAATTCTCAAATGGATTAAAAAAAATACAGTGAAAGTCATTCTACAAACCTGCTGATATCTTCTATTTTCTCATCTCCCAAGTAGTTGGAATCTTGCCCCTGTGGCTGCTTTCGTTGAAAATCTGGGAAACACAGACTGGCATCTCTCCTCCCATAGTATTGGCAGAACTCATCCACATCGGCTTGGAACAGTTCTAGCAAACACAACAAATGCAGACATTGACAGAGGGTCATACAGTTACTGCAGATACTGCATGGTTAAATGAATTCATACACTGGGCTCATATGGACAGCTAAATGGAGAAAATCCAAAGAACATATTCCTAATACTGCTTTCATGGTACTCTCTGCATGTGCACGTCTATAGTGTATGTATGTGCAATATATGTGTGTACATGCATGAGAATGCACAAGAGAGGACAAAACAGTAAGAGAGACACAGAGGAGGAGAGAAAGGATGTGTGCGCTTGTGTGTTGGGGAAGGTTGGAGTTATGCTTGATGAGCCAAACCAAATCCTGGATAGACTGGGCTTAAATGAACAACTGAGGAGAAACTGGGCCAAAACAAATGGATCACAAATTAGACAGGGCTCTCCAGTGAACAATGCCTCCTCCACAGAGCAAAAAGATTTCATTCTCAATTTTACACTGTTCCTTAAATTATGTTTGTGCATTAGTCCTACTGGATTCCTAAAGAAAAGTCTCTGAAATTGTTTAAAAAAAAATTTTTTTTTTATTTGTTCAGCATCACAGTAGTCAGTGATAAAAGATTTGAAATACACCCAATGCAAAAATCAGGTGTGATCAGGGCAGTCATTTTCTCTCTTTGGCATTAAAAATATCTTCTATCACACACAGCATTATTTTTAATGAACACGGAGGCATATGACTACAAGTCTGTATTGCTATTTAACTTGATTCCAATAGGGGGCGGTGTCTACATTTAGATTGGACTAAAGGCCTTAACTCTTGCTCACTTAAGTGGCAAGTTACGTTAGCGGTTGTGAGGACAGAGACAAGTAAGAATGAACGTTTCAAATGTTGACTTTGAATGTCGAGTTTTAACCAAGAGTGGACATCTAAAAATGTTGTCACAAGTGTCGTTTTTAAGGCAGTATGTCTAATATGCCAGAAAGTATTGCAGTGTTCAAGGAACATAACATCAAGAGACATTTTTCCACCAAGCATGCTAACTATGCCACAAACTTGTCATTGTGGGAAAAAGAAAAAAAGGCCTGAAACTGTGGCTAGCATACTGTACCCAGACAACAAAGGTAAGTTCGAAAACATCCCACATTTGCTGTAATAAACGGCCCAATTTGTGGCCCTTTGCATACTTTATCTAAGTCAGTGTGGCCCTTTGGAAAAAAAATGTCTCCCACCCCTGCTCTATCAGCTGGCTCATGGGTCATTTGGAGATCACCTTGGTGTTGTGTTGTTTACTAACATCACCTAAGTAGTATTCTTGAGAAAAATGCTATAAATAGAAAGAAAGACACAACTTCACCCGACAATATAAGCTCAACAGGTAGTATCAACATGATTTTTAAAGATGTGAGGTAGAAAGAAATCAGAGTCTTCTATATGATTACTTCGAGTGTTGTACTGGATAGCCCATTCAAACTCTGGTTACGAGTATTTCAGTTTTTACTGCAACCGATGTTTCTCTGGCAGTGAACAGGATAAACAGAACAATAAAGCCTTTTCTCTGTGCTCTGCTACTAAAGACTGCAAATACAGAAAAAATCACCCTGTGTGTTTGATAAAAACTCATTGTCAGCCATTCTCGTTTCATCTCAAAAGCCCTGACCTTTCACAGAATTAAGGCATATTCCTCTCACCCAGCTGATCTACAGGCTCTGGTCACACAGCCTTAAAAGAACCAGACACAAATCCAATCAAACCAACCAAAATCACCAAACAAAGACACAATGTGCACAGAATTTGTTTTTATTGTTACATTGTGTTCATTGTTATTGTTATATAATAACCAGAAAATGTTTTCAGAAAGAGTGATATTCTTTGATTGCATTGCCAAACAAAGACACGATGTTCCCAAATGCTTACCAAGTTGTCTCTCAGCAACTTTTGGCCCATAAATCTGACAGTAATCTTTTTGAACCACTTCTATCTGCGGTAAGGGCCTGTCACTCCACCGAAACTGTACTTATTAAAATGGTGAATGATATCCTGCTTCATATGAATTCCGATTCTACCTTGGTGCTTCTATTGCTAGATAATGGTGCGGCTTTTGACACCATAGATACTAATAGTCAATAGTCAAATCAATTTGTCGTCTCTGGCCTAGCTCTTGTGTGGTTAAAGTCTTACATATCTGAAGGAACACAGTGTGTTTCCTCGAGTAATACCACATCTGAATTTTGGATTCAAAATGGATTGTGAAGCCCTTTGAGGCAAATTTATGACTGGTGATATTGGTTTATAAAAATAAAATTGACTTGACTAGGCTTGACAAACAGATTTTATTCTACTACTTTAGCATTTAAATTCAAGGTAAAACTACCATCACATCATTCCTTATTTGCCCTTGGCCTGCTGATTTGACTAAAATGCTTCAGTGCCAAGCAAAAACATGCAGTCACACGCAGCCACACCTCGAGCCTGATCAGTCACAACACACAAAAAGCAGTGTTCAAGTGTTCAGTGTGTCTCAGAGGCGACCTAAAAACAATCTTACCAATATTGTTTCCTGTAGTCAATCCCTCAGAGGACAGAGGAGAGCAAATACAACAGTGATAAAAAACACAAACACGACTCTCCCTGTCCCTCCTTTCATCTCCCTCTCCTGCCACACACCGACCGCAAGCGCTGACCGCACCAAATACTGGAGGTGATAGGATATCCCCTCAAACATCTAAACACAACATGAAGATCAAACACACAGAAACACACACAACTTTGGCTATACCACCCAGTCACTTGTGTCTGCAGTTATCTTAACCATGCTGGTTGGGGACCTTGGGTGCAGGGTGGGGGTATGAGCGAAGACGAGGGGAAGATATGAGAGAAGAGGAGTGAGGGGAAAGTGGGAGGCCTGCAGGCAGAAGTAAGAGTCAAGCTAGTAAATGTCTTTATGGAGAAATGGGGGCTAAGTATATGGCCTAATCAAGGGCTGGGAGGAAATTTCATGGCAGATGGACGACAGTTATGGATGCTGTAAAGACTACTGTTTCATTTTAATACCTTTGGTCAGTAATTTTGAATTAGCAAAAGTTAAGGACACATATTGTCTGTTCATGTTTGTGGTTTTATTAAGTTGTATTACTGCCTTGCAAGATACGATTCAGAGCCACAATTTAAAAAATGTTTGTGTTAAACATAAAAATGCCAACAAAGTTGTTACCTGTGTAGTAGTAATGCCTAATCTTTTGGGAATTTTTTCTCTCTGCAATAAGCTTAAATCTGATCAATCTTTTTGTATTTAGTAGGTTGTGTATTTTCAAAGTTAACTGTAAGATATTTTAAATCCACAAGCAATATGTTCCACCTTTATTCTAATGTTGTACTCACAAAAACAAGACTGGAAATGAGTATGAACCAAGTAAAGGAGAAGATGAAGAGCATGTAAAAGAAAAAAGACAAGAGAGAAAAAGAGAGTGAAGAAGGGGATAAAGAGAGTGAGGAGAGGAAGAGAGAGAGAGGGAGACAGAACTCTGTCCATACTCCCGCCTCTCCAGCGCTAAAGTTATACTTCCATCTGGTTATCTTCCAAGGCAACCTGGGTGGCCCACCCAAAGTACTTGACATCTTGATGCACTTCAGCAGTTTTACATACACACAACCTTTGTAGAAAAATAAATGTGTCATTCGTCACCACATATGCTGATCTGTGGAGGGCTGGGGGGGGGGTTAGTGTGACGGTGAACACAGGGAGGGGGGATTCTTCGTTTGAGTCTCTGCGCCCATATGTCTGTCAGCTCATGAGCAGGTAATGCACCTCCACAGAAGTCTTCTTCCCTCCTCTCTCTATGCTCTGCCGAGCCTCACTCTCCAACCTCAATTGTAGTTTAAGTGTTGTACAAGATATGCCAGAAGGCCATTAGATGCAGATGAGGATGGACTCAGATGGAATGTATGTGTTTGATATTTGACTTGAGCTGCAGCGTGCCGTGTGTGTGGGTTGCAGACACTTGTGTTTGAAACTGTTCTCTGTTTTCAAATCTCAGCAGATCTAATCAGCTTGTGGCGACAGAGATTGGAAGAAGACTTGGCTGGAGGAGAAAAGACAGCCAAAAAGTGTTTGATCATGTTTGGTATGTACTCTGAAGCTACTGGTACCTGTGATCTTGCATCCCTTCAAAGAAAGTTTTTCAGAAGACCAAATGCTTTCAGGGGCAAAAGAGTTCCTATCATATAGCAGTGCTGTATGCACAAGGAAAACTGTTGCATCAATGGCTTTTATACTGTTCAGTGAATTCTGCCATCTCGTAGTGGAGCTCATGGTCAGAGATGACAGGGGCAAGTAAAGCAACAATTTAACTAAATTTAGATTCATGTGAACTGAATACTCAAATGAAAACATACTGGGTCCAGAGCATGGGACAAAAGTGACAGTTTATGTCTAAGGAAGGCAAGGTGCCTAGCAGTCATGTCTAGACCACAGCTAGGGTGCTTATGCATCCCGAATACAGAATCAGCCCCCGGAGTTGAGTCTGATACACGTCATAAAATAGTTCATTTTGCTCCAGCCCAGTTTTCTGGTACACTGGTCAGGCTGAACTGGCTTTTGTTAGTGCGTGTGAGATATTTGTTTTCACATCCACCTTTGCAAATCAAATATTTTCCATTCCTGTGTAGTAAATGACTTAAATCTGTGTATTGTTACTCCACTCAAGGTCTTCAGAAAAGTTTTTTTTTTTGCAAATTTATGCTGATTGTGTGATCCAAATAAACCTAACGGAGATGAGAGAACAAAACCTTTTTGCACCTGGTGCCATAAACACAGCTAGACTGCATACTGCATCATAAAAAGCATAAATATGTATCTACTTGGGATAATGTGCTACATCAGCCTGCAGACTAATTAGCAAAATGTTCTTGTGTCTGTATAGTATATATACTGTACACTGTGTGGCGAGTAGTATTATCGATGTATTAAAATGCAACAGTGAAACAAGGAGAGAGGCAGCGAGCAAGCAAACTGGTGAGACAAGCTCAGCAACAAATGGAGGTGAGGTCAGATGAGGTAAGAGCTGGATAAATAAATATTCACAGACCAGACTACTGACGCACCACTTGTTGCATAAGTCCAAAAATCTGCCAGCTGTACATGTGCAGGCTGAGTCTCAATGAGAAATGAGTGCCTGCTGTGAATTTTAATTCATCACAATCAGATGTGTCATTTTAATTTCAAATTAACAAGAGACTGAAATGAGTAAATACAAAGTGTGCCTTCTTTCACTTACTCTATTCGTGTATATGTTTGCTTGCAAATCACCAGGTAACCAAATGGGGACTAAAATTCAAGTCACATTCATTCATTACTATCTGCATAATTACCTGGTATGTGCCCCCTGCAGGTGTAGTAGAACTCGCGGCAGAAGTCCTGGCAGAGCCGCGGCAGGTCTGGCTCCCTGTGTGGCATCTTATCCATGTCTGATGAGTGGAACAACACCTGGGCATTGGGGGAACAGCGAGCACACTTGATCTCCTCCAGGAGACGTCCACATTCTGTGTTGTTGGTGGAGAAAATCTGGAGACCACACACAACAAGGACCAGTGATTAAAATGGGGGGCTGTAAACTTTTACTTCTTACTTCACTTCGCACAGGCGAGCCCCCATGTCGTTTAGGATTAGCTGGCGATATAACATCATAAACATTACACTATAGAGTAGAGAAAGTTTAGATTGTAGGGGGCATTTTCAAATCTTCGTCATCATAAATTCCAAACAAATTAAGACACTGTCTGGGATTTTCAAGGACTAAAACTACAAAATGATTTGTTTCCAAATGATCCCAGTCCGTCCAAATGTCCTTAAACTATTAGATTAAGTTTTTAAATTTGGTCTAAACAGCCTTAAATTAGTGTGAAAGTCTGCAGCATCTCTGCCACAATCTGCATAAACGTTCACACTGCTACGACACACCAAATTTCTTTTCGAGTTTTTACAATCTCGTGTACACAAACTGAATTATAACACAGCATTGCAATTGGAAATTTTAAAGCTGAAATGCACTTATGTTTTCACATTTCTATCCTATCCGAACAACATTTTCTGTATTATTCATCTCTATAGCCTTTGATACCAATTTGTTTAACACTGAGGTTGGAACACCCGGTCTGTTGGGAGAAATAAACAAAGAAATCATCTCATTCACTGCCTACTTATCCAAGTTCATAAACAGTTAAAGTCAAATTACAATTCCCATGACTGACAGATCTCATGACATGAATGAGCCTCAAAGCCTGACTTGGGGTCATTACACAAAAGTACACAAAGAGTTAATCCAAAAGAAATTAGCAGGATTATTTACATAACAAATTAGCTGTAATAAAACACAATGTAGTCTGTTTTAGGTCAAGAGTCGTGCTGCTTGGGCAGCCAGGCAGGCTGGTAGTGCTTTGCTCTGTGTGAGGTCCATGTGTAAACACCAATTTAGAGATAGACAGGCACATCATTCCCACTCTGGTATCAACAAATTAGCAGTCTGTCGAAGTCAATTAAACCAGCAGACCCAAAGCCAACATATGGATGCCTTACACTTCGCTCTGACTACAGAGCAAACTGCAACTAAGGAAAAGATTTTCTGTTAAGTTTATTCACAGTTGTGTTTACCCAACAGGTGGCAGAACCTCTGGCAAAACCTTGATGGTCTACCTGAAAAATATACTAACATGTACAGTAAATCTCTCATCACAAACAGCAGTATAACAGACGAATTGAAGTTGGAAAATAAATTCTAGCCTGTTTGAGATTAAACTCTCTAAATTCCACTTTTGTTCTCTATTTTATCTTATTGACTAATTGACGTTTTCCCTGAGAAGGGAGCTCCAGGCTGGCTATGACCCTGTATGTGTGGTGTGTTCCTCTGTCTCTGTGCCCTGTTCACTCATGCCATGTAGTGTTGTGGGCATGCCTGCCCTCCTGCTCTAAATTGCCCATTGATTCTGTGTGCCATGGGCTGGCACAAGGTCCACAGAGAGTAGCATTTGTGTGTTCTCAGCCATGCCCTGTGCCCATATGTTACTGGGATGGGCTCCAATGTTGCCATCATCCAAACCAGAACAAGTGGACCTTTGTTTGTTGCCTTTGCTGAATCTCAGTGAGTATGTTCCTCAAAAGCAGGGAGAAAATGGCAATAGGCTCAGCTGTTGCACTTTTGCTGAGGACACGCTAAAGCAGGTCAAGAACAGAGCCATAGTCTAACAAACATGGAGCTCTAATAGTGTTTAAAAAAAAAAACTTTCATTAATGTATCCCCAGAACATTTAAGATGGTTACAATATATTTTTTAAATATGGCATCTCACCAAGCTGCAGTGCATTGCTTAATATGGGAGAACAGCTGCTACAAGATTACTTCTTTAAACGATAGCATCTGCATAATGGCTTTTGCCAATGAAATTGCTGGAACAAACATTAATAAACAATGCCACACTTGTAAAAAAAAAAAAAAAAAATCACTTGTCTTGCAGTTGCAAAAAGAAAATCTGCAACTTCATATGGTCAGGGAGACAGGGAGAGTACTGATGTAAACAACACTAAGCACAAACAAAACAGTCGTCCTCGGGGAATAGGTTTAAGTTGGTTGGCAGGAGGATATAGTGAAGGACACACACCCTCTCAAAGGCATTAACACTTGGACAGAGCTGATGACTGGCGGAGAGTGATGTTCTCCAGCTTCTCCCATTAGTGAAACCAACAAACACAATGGTGTTGTTGTTATTCTTTTGCCATAATCAGAAAGGGCTCTGTGTGTGGGCAGTGTAGTGGGGAGGAGGAGAAGTCGAGTTCGTCCTATTCAGTTCCCCCACTCTTATTTGCATGACTTGAGCAAATTAAATGATGCAATATGGCTTTTTGTCCACCCAGCCACTGAATGATTCGAGGAGTGGTTTACATGAGAATGGCCCGGTGAGGATCCAACGGAATCCGCTACAAGTTTGGTGCATACAGTCGCTTTTTTTCTGGCTTTCGCCCCACGGAAACTGAGTAGAGATTTAAACCCCCGTCTTACATGGCATTACGACACGTACTTTACCACTACCACCATAACGGTCAGAAGTGTTACGTAAAATCGCGAACCCAGTACATTTTGTGGAACTTTTCCCTAAACGTTTTTACGTCGGGTAAACAAATTCCTGTACGTTAGCGCCGAGTACCCGCTGAGAACGATGTATGTTAAACAGACGACATGAAAACAGCTCGCTATCAGCTTACAGATGCGTTACAAGGGTCGGTGGTTGATGAAAAGGTACAACCGGGCTCGGGTCCTACCCTTTCTTGTAAAAGTTCAACAATTTACCCAGTGGGCTACCCCTTTCTCCTGACAGTTGTAGCTGACTGTGGCGAGAAGTAACGTAAATCGGCGAGTGATTACCATGGTAACGCTGCAGCGCACTGGACAGCTGAATTAGACCGAGATGCACAAATTAAAGAAAACCACCCGGTAAACAAAATGAAATTACATCCTCAAAACCTGAAAATTCATTCCGTTTCAGACCTGCTAAGCTAAAATAGAACCTTAGACCGACCTTATATGAGCAAATTAATTTGCTATGAGAAGATATTAAGAGAGTATCGTTAAAAACAAAAAACAGGATAAAAATAACAGCAGGCTGACAAATATACGGTAAATGTCGCAAATGGAGATTTTACAGGCGAATTTATAGTGACAGTTAAAAAGACAAAAAGGTATGGGGTCACGTAATATATTGAGTACCTTTGTCACATTATATGTCCCTGTAGGAATAAGATTTTTTCATCGGAACACTCAGAGGCAGCATTGCTTAGGGCAATTTCCCCTGACAACCCTGAAATTCAGCTCTCGGCAGTAAGAGGCACAATGACAATGCACATCGGCTGTAAATACATCTCCCGGGGCGTTTTAGCAGTAAAACCCAGTTCCTTAAATTGAATAAAATACAACTTGGTGGATGGACATTAACCTACCCTGGCATCCCTGCGGTGCAGGATCTGATAGGCGGCTCTCCTGGTGGGGCAGCAGGACACACGGGGGTACAACCTGTGGCAAACCTCCCCGCTGCTGCTGCTGCTGCTGCTGCTGCTGCTGCCGTCAAGCAACACTTTTCGCTCTCTTTTCTTCAGCCGCTTGGGCAAGCTTCCGTCGTAACATCTTCTCCGCCTGGGGCTAATTTCTCCCCTCTCGCCGAATTTTGCGTCTCCACATTCCCACACGTTGACCGCGATGGCCAGGACGAGCACAAATTGCAAATGCTTCATAGTTTAAAAATTAACAAAAAACCAAAAAACCCTCAAACACAAGATATGCCACCCCTCTCAAAAGAGTGTTTGCATATATAGTTGATGTATATAGTTCTATTGGGATATATTTCTCCAAGCAGCAGGAGCCAATTACTAGGCTAGAAAAAAATTACAAATATGCTGTTTGTCAGAGCAGGTGCCCAACATTTGATTCACTGCTGTAAAAAAAATGTGGGTTAAAATTAATTATTGTTGCTTCTGCTTACAATTCAGAAATTAAAAAAATAAAATAAAATAGCAGCAAAACTAACAGAATTTATCCAGATGAATACAAAAAGTAAAAACCCCAAAACACAGTGAACTGCAAAACAGCCGTGACGTTTCCTTTAGATGTAATTCCTTTTAAGCACAGCACTGTGGTTTGTGCATGCACGGGGTCAAAAAAACATAAGACATAAAAGTTGTCTCTCACTAAAGTCCTCAGACCGCTCACATGTTTTCCCGTGCTCTTTCCTCCTTCTTTTTAACCAGCGCGCGAGAAGAGGAGCGAGCACGGTGACGTATGACTTGGCGTGTGCGCGCATATGGCCACAGTCGCGGCCACGTCGAGGTAAACAGTTACCTGGTAGAGCGGAGGGCGGAGGGCGGAGGACTGTGTTGGGCTCAATCAACTGGAAAATTAAAGAACATCATTACTCAAGTCAACATCAGATTTAAATTCATGATGTAAACAAAATATAACCTCGCATTCTTTGTTCATATTCAGTGGTGGAATGTATAAGTAGCCACTGTTATCCCAAAACAGTACAATTCTAAGACACTCATTCTATAGTATTTCCTGCTATATTTCTACTCCACTACATTTCAGCAGGGGCGCTTCCAGAGGGGGGTGGCCACACTGGTACAATTACGTGCCCCCCCCCCTGTGGTGTGACAGCACCCCAAAAGTGAAGCCAAAACATCTTGATGGCCCCCTGGTGGCTGGCTGCAGTATAGCTCATAAACCCCTCCCTGTCAACGTTATCAGATAGGACATGGGTCAAATTAAAATATCAAAGTACACGTCAAATACATTTTTACCAAATATTTTTCCATCATTTTAAGTAGTTCTTATCATAATTAGTTATTTTATGCAATAAAAACATCATGATTGACAGCTGAGCCCTGCTTGCGATTGAGTTGAGCAGGTGTATGGGTGGGAACTCAATACCGTGACTCCGCTGCCCGATCACAACTGCGCAGACTCTGGCTCCAAATGACGTTACCCGCGTAAGATTGCAGCGGATATTTTGGCTTCATTTTTGTATAGTAGGAGGAAGTGGAGACACATCGTTCATCTTTATTTATGTCAATTGAATTGCCTATAAACACATGTTTACATAACACATATACATAAATGTTATCTGTACCAGTCTATGCACATCAGATAATTAGTAACATTAGTAAATAAAAAACCACGGTATATCAGCAGGTGATTCCTTAACTCTAACATAGTTTTCAACTAGTGTATATAATACAACAGCATAATAGAATTCCTGAAACTCAGTTACAGGCTTTTGGTTCTGGTATGACTTCCCAAAAATCTCAGTGTTTTTGGGATGCCTGGCATCTATGGCAACTATGCCTGGCCATCCCTATGAAAACATTGTGGGGGCGCCACGTCATTTCCCCCCACTACATTTTTGGCAACTATAGGTACTCTCCAGATTCAGATTTACATAGCCAACAAATCATATGGTAAGATTATAAAATATGACGCTTTGTTATTGCCTAGATTAACGTATAAAGTTGTTAAAATTAGTTCCCCTTTGACCAGGTACAGAAAGTTCATGCATTAGTAATAATAATGCCATTATAATGATATAACTCCGGGTATCCATTCGTTTGCATATTAAGTACTTTTACTTTTAATGGTTTTATGCTTTTAAAGTACATTTTTAAGATAACATATTTGTACTTTTACGTATATAGATTTTAAATCTCTAAGTTTTACTTGTAATGGAGTATTTTTTACATTTTGGCATTGGTACTTAAATTAGCAATCTAAATACATCTTCCATTGCTATCCATATGCTGGAGTTACATGGCCATGTACAAGAGCCAAGTTGTAAAAATATTTGAAAAATGATCCATACCATATTTTTTTCTGTTCTCGAATGACTGAGCTTATGAGAGAGTCATGGAAATTTATGCAAGACACTAACCTGACAAAAATGGGTAATATTATGTTACATCACAAACTATGTCATGGGTGTTAGACTTGTTGCTAAATATGGTCTAAAAGGTTTATTCTTGTTGCCGCAGAATGAAGAATGTGTCAGGCAGTGGAAAAATCAGCTGCAATGTGAATCAATCACCTGAATCACCTGATGCCCAGGAATTTGTTGCCCTACAGTGGTACATACTGTAAGGCATCTTAATTTGGCTACTGATAATACCAAACTAAATGTGGGACAAATCCTCTTTCATTCCTCTCTTCAGAAAAGTCTCACGATAGCAATCCGAAAGGGAATGTCCAACCATTGCAATTACTGGACAAACGACAGCCCCCATTTTTTTGATACACAGATAATCTGAAATCAGTTACATTAGTGGCACCTGTTCTTACTTGGGGGTCTCCAGCACTCACCAGAGCCCCAACTCAGCTTATCTGCAAGAATCTGGAGCGGGAGGAATCCAGGAGGGGTTGGTTTGATTGTGGGCAATTATGGAAATGACTGTGTGCTATGAAGGGGCAGACCATGCCAGATCTGAACCCCCACCCTCTGCATTCTTTACGTTACCCAACTAGAGACATTTCAGGACCAAGTATAGCCAAAGTGCTACTGCAGTATTCTAGATGTAAAAGAGGAAAGCAACAAGGCCGTGGTGCGGAGAAGGAATCTGCCACCACTACCTCCACCAACACTAGAGCTCCTTTTAAGAGAACCGCATTGCTGAACATTATGAAAACATGTGGGATGCAGCTGTGGAGCAGAGGAGAGTACATCTGCTGAGAGAGATAGGCCATTAGAGAGACTCACAGTTTTAAGCAGACAGAGACCTCGTTGACGCATAGAAATGAAGAAAGGAGCAAACAGCCATATAAGATGTATTTTCTTGCAGCACTTGCTATCCACATTATTCAAAAGTCATACGGCATTATTATTGCATCACATGACAGGTGTCCAGATGAAGGTCACCTTGCTTTAATTTGGCTAATTAGAATCATGCATGCAACTCAATATTGATATAAATAAAATATCAACATGACAATTCCCTGAAAAGATAACCACCTGATTTTCCCTTTTGTTTCTGCAGGGTCAGTTTGGGAATTCTCATCCACTCAGCATCTCACCCTCTGAGAGGATGTCCCAGAGGATGATGGTTAGGTTTGCGTGTGACCACATAAGGATCAACAGCATGAGTCTGGAGCTCTGTAAGCTCTCATTGCCGCCTCCACTGTTTCCCAGACTGAGGAGATGTTGAAAGTTTACTGTGTTCTCTCTGTCCACTCTGTTTCTGCGTTGTTTGCTTCATAACTCAGCATCATAATCATGAGCATACACATCAGGACTGATGACAGAACTCCAATTGAGCTTTTTCAATTTTTCCATTCCAAGATGGGGAAACCACTACCTCACACCTCATAGTTCATAAGTCCACCTAAAGTTGCCTCCGAGTGTTGTTAGATGTGGCCAGCACAATTCATCTCTGGAGCTGTAAAAAAAAAAAGAAGACATTTTTTGCCATTATTTCACTCAGTAGTAATTTATGAACATGAATAGAACATCTTTTCCAAATAGCTGTGAAAACTGCAACAGAATTGTTGTCGCTCGACTACAGTTCATTCATTGATTCCCCGACTTTTCATCCAGTGCTGTCATCATCAGGTCAAAATTTCCGATTTGTTCAGTTTGTTCAATACTTTGATTTATGACTAATTACCTTCAAAACTAATAACATCGCCATTGGCTTCAGCTGTACTTTGTGTTTAGTGCTAAATTGCAAATGTTGGCATGCTAACACACCTAGCTAAGATGGTGAGCATGGTAACCTTACACCTGCTTAATCAGTGTGTTAGCCTTGTCATCGTGAACGTGTTAGCACACTGATTTTAGCTAAAAGCACCTCTGTGCCTAATACGACCTCACAGAACTGCAAACCTGCCTGTAGAATCTTTTTAGGACTTTGAAGACGTAGAAACCTTTTGTAAATTTGCATAGAAAAGTGTCACAAAGGTATCTGAAAAAAAGTACTAGTGGCAAGTACTTATCTGACTGTATGACTGCAGTGTATTCCCCTCACTGGAGCACATACAACACACACTTTACTTGCAATGTAGCACTGCAGTGTCAAGCATCCGAATTCTTCTGACACTCCAGTTCTACTGTGCTAAAAATCCAATAACATTATACAATTTTTCTAAACTCCATAACTAACATGAAATCATTAACATCAGCCCACTGCTAACAGCCATTCAACCATGTACTGTATGTATTTTTCTTTCATGGCCTCCATCCCTCACCTTGCAGCACACAGCAGCATTGTGTTACTCTAACACCTTCTTTAATGGCCCAGCTTTGGCAGTTGCGAGCCCTAAAGCATACATAACTCGGAAAGTGTTCACAATGTCATTAATAGTCCTGACAACAGCTTAATGAGCCTCTGCCATCTGTTTATGAAAGCTTCAGGGAAAAGCGAGAGAGAAAGTAGAAAATCAGTTCCAGTAGCATTTTCCAGCTGTGTGAGCGTGCCCGATTTCCACTTGAGCATTTCTAAACACATGAGGACATTTTAAGTGTAGTGACTTATGCAGCGTCATCTTCTGTGAGTCAGTGACAGAGCCTTGGCTGTCTTCCCGGTATCAACAGCCTCTAAATCAGCGACTTCAACCATTGGACCACACTACCTCGCCTTTAGCTTCCCCACCCGCTCTTCCTCTGTACCACCCTGGAGTGTCCTTAGGCCTTGTTTGGCTAAAGTATACACATGGCATGAGTAACTGAAGCCACCCAGGGCTCCCTGGCGTGGTGGCACAAGACACATACCGGGTTGCACAAGTCGAGAAGATGAAGTGTCCAGTAACTGTTTATGTGATACTCAATGTCTGATGCATGCAAATATACACAAAGACAATGACATAGCTCCAGGGAGATAAATACAGCAGCACAGGCTTGCATTGCTCTGTGCAGGAAAGTGATCAGTCACTTCAGATAATGCCTTTCCAGATGTGTAGGCACAGCGACTCTTTAGATTTGAACTCAGGGAACTTAAAATGGGTTCTTCTACCTCTCAGGGGTCTCAAATCTCTCACTGCACTTTGATCATGTCTTTTCTAATCCTAAAGCAAAATGAAGGGAAGGATTGAAGTGACCATAGCTCGGTCCTGTTAGTACTTGGCTAATTGCCTCTAGTCTGCGTTGAAAGGGACTATTTCCATTTCCTCCCTGTTTCAGTTTCTTTCGTCTTCTCTAAAGCCTATAATAGAGAATAGCACAATGCCTAAAGGCAAGTAAGAGGTTAATGTGCAGATTGATGGCTCTTTCTGGCCACTTGTTTGTAAATGTTTCCATCAGGGGTAAAAGATCCCAAAGTAGTCAGGCTCCATACATATGTGTGCAAATTGCAGATTCATTACAGAATCACTCTGCTGCAAATGAATTTGGTGGGATGGGATGGTGGTGGGTGAGTAGTGGTAAGTGTAGTCTGGTGTGGGCCGCAATGATGGTGGTCCCTAACTGTCGATGCTCTCTCCCTTCTTTCCCTTCCTTTACTCCTTCATTCCCAATACCCCGCTGTCTGCAGCCCATCTGTTCCTGCTTGGCCTCTCAAGCTCTCCATCAGGTAGGCCCGAGCTATTGAGTGCTCCTCTCATCTCATCACGTGCGGATGAACCAGCCAGTGTGTGTGTGTGTGTGTGTGTGTGTGTGTGTGTGTGTGTGTGTGTGTGTGTGTGTGTGTGTGTGTGTGTGT